>JAQIUS010000348.1:0-59318 GCA_028639655.1 Colletotrichum sp. SAR 10_66 | reverse complement strand
ATGCAGCTCCAGCTTGCTCAGATTGTTCTCTCGATTTAAGAGCATCATCAATCTCTTATACAGCAGCAGCAGCAGGCCCAGCAGCAACAGCAACAACAGCAGCAGCAGCAGCAACAACAGCAGGCGCAGGCTCAGCAGCAGCAGCAACAGCAGCAGCAACAACAACAGGGTCAGCAACCTCCAGGCCAACCTCAGCAGCCGCAACCTCAGCCCCAGCAAACCCCTCAACAGACACCGCAGCAGCAGCCCGCGCAGCCTGTCAACCCGCAATCTGCTGGTCAACCCACTCCCTCGCAAACACCAGGTCCACAACCGAATCAACAGCCGCAGCCTCCCCAGACTCAGCCTCAACCGCAAGGCCCCCCTCAAATGCAACCTCAGCCTGGACAACCTCAGGTGAACCCACAGCAGGCTGCTGCCGCTCAGGCCGCCATGGCCAACAGCATGGCTCTCGCACAGCAGGCCCAGCAGCAAAGGAGGGAAGGAATGAAGGGACATTGCTTGCTGAAGCTCATGCAGTTCAGCGAACACTTGAGCGGTTTTACTGTACGTCGCATTTGGAAGTGGCCGCAGGCATCGTGCTGACTGACTTTTAGGGATCCAAGGGCAAGGACGACCTCACGTACTGGAACATGTTCGTGAACCAATTCTTCTCCACCAAGGGTGTCTTCCGTCACTCTGTCCACATCACCGACATCGAAGATCAAGCCGACAAGCAATACGAAATCACATACCCCGCGCTCCCACGATACTTCCACACGCACTTCGACAGTGGGGTCAAGAACATGCAATTGATCATGGAGAAGGGCACCACGGATCGGCCGCTGCCTGGGGATGGCCACTGGATTGAGAACACCAAGTCGAGTCTAGTTTACTGGTTCGACAACGGCTCTCACGTAAGTCTGTTCCGTCTCTCTATGCTGCCATCACTAATTCGGACAGCTTGTCGCAAACGGTACCGTCCGAGCTCATTTCGACGCGGAGCAGAAGATTGAACTTTTCGAGTTCTTGACAAGCAGCCACGAAGAATACATCTCCCGCAAGGCCGTCATTGAGGCTGCGAAGCCCGTACATAACTGGGTCAAGGAGTGGCACAAGGTGAACTCCCAAGACAGCAAGGCCTCCCCGGAGATGAGCAAGAAGGGCAAGGCCAGGATGATGAAGTCCCCGCAACACCCCCCTCCCGACGCTCTAGTGGACCTGCCAGAATCGGCTGTGAAGAGGGGCATGGGCGTTACGGAAGCTGTCTTCCAATTCCTCGAGGTAAGCGTCGCCCACCCGTGCATGCATACGGATCATCGACACTAATGATGACGTGCAGATTGCTGAAGTGATCGGCCAAATGAACCCTCTGTTCTCCTACTGCCATGCTCACAACAACCTCGGCCCGTACGCCGCCCTCGAGCAGTACGTCAGCCAGATCAACTCCGCGCCGCAAAATATGAACGGTCAGGCCATGCCCGGCCAGGGCCCGCGGACACCCAGCTTTGGGCAATTCCCAATGGGCGCGAGCCCAGCCCAGCCGCATATGCAGCTTCCTGGGTCGCCTCATATCACCGGTAGCCCTGCTCCGGGCCATATGCAGGCACCCGGCATGCAGATGCAGCAGAGCCAGCAGGGAACCAGCTCCAGCGGACCTAGTGCGAACACATCTCCGGCTTCCAACAAGCGAAGACGTCCCTCTGGTGTAAAG
Organism: Colletotrichum sp. SAR 10_66; assembly: GCA_028639655.1. Classification (NCBI taxonomy): domain Eukaryota; kingdom Fungi; phylum Ascomycota; class Sordariomycetes; order Glomerellales; family Glomerellaceae; genus Colletotrichum; species Colletotrichum sp. SAR 10_66. The sequence goes on along the minus strand of JAQIUS010000348.1, from coordinate 57,625 downwards.
ATGGAAGAGGACGGTTCCTCCGCCCCTACACCCGGCGGCCCTCAGGTGAACGGTGTCCAGAACAAGGGCAAGCCGCCCACGCCGCGGATGCAAAAGAGGCTGAAGGGTAACCCGGCGTAACCTTGAGGATCACGTCGTCATCAAGGTTCTGCTCTAATACGAGCCTGGACAACCAGGCTCAGTAATGCCTTTTTTATGTCATCATTATGCAGCATGGCGGCGTCTAGTGCTTGGCTTTTTGGCTCTGGGATTCTCAGGGCTGTTCATATTGCGGGTGTTCGGCAAGCATATCGGTCGTTCGGTGCTGGCTGGCGATCATACCCGACCAAAGGTCCTCGCGCGTTCTCGTTCGATGGCCAGATCTCAATCTCGGGGGGCAGGCAAGTTCCTGCTCGTTCACGAGATGAGACATCACCAATTGCCTGCAGCGCACTTGGAGGTCTAATAACGTTAACGGCGCACTCGTGGTTGTTGAAGGGAGCAAGGGCAGCAAGCTGTCGCTCGTCCCGAACGAGACGCGCAGAGGCTAATCCGAGGTGACATTTAATGTTGTCCGATTTGTGCCTCCACACACACAAAATCAACCTCCCCCTGTACGATATCATGCTCGACCTATTGTCCAGATCGGGCTCACTGTTTCATGTTTATTTTCCCTACCTCTTTAGGTCGCGAAGCTGTTGATCCTTGTTTCCCGCCCAAACCTCGATAAGTCTTACCAAACGTCTCATAGTTGTATTTGGCGAGGAACTAGTTTTGAGAAAGGGGAGGGAAAGATGATGGGTTTCTAAAAAAAAGAAAGTTTTGTGGAATTTCCTGGCGGAAGTTTTATCAAAGGGCGGCGGAGGGATTTGGTGTTTTGTCGGCGCAGTGTCTCTTGTCTATTGTCTCCCAAACGTGCTTTACTCTTGCTATTGCTCTGCGTACCTCTCTCGTCTTTTCGGTTTTTTTTTCAAAGTTCTTATCTCAAATACCTAGTCTCTTGTCGGAAAGGAATATGCATACCCAGATTTTTGACAGGAAAACTTGATTAGTTATTGTCTATATGCGCTTTGGTGATGCGTGAATCTAATTTGGTGATATGAATGGTCCAACGGTTGAATCTGCCGGGAAGATTTGGTAAGTTGGGGGGCATGTTGAAGGATAAGAGAAGCTCGCGAGGGTAGGCTTCCAGCTTGCAGGCTGGTCTCCAGGGGGTTTCAACGCCGAGAGATGGATTAATACTCCAAGAATTGAAATATCTGCTGTTATAAATACTTGGAGAGTTTCCTTTCTTAATGACAGGACGCGGATAAATCAAACGATGCTTTTCGATCAATCATAGCTTCAAGATGCTCAACGCTTCTTAGGGGAGGTCGGAAGCCATAGCTTTTCTTGGTGTACTCGAACCCAGGGGACAAGGCTACTATGGTGATAGCTCAGGCAATGGGGTTGAATACTCCCTCGGTTGGAGAAAGTGATGAAGGACGAAGGCGAGCGGACGGGGTTATTGTTTTGGTGCTGGATGCCCCTCGAGTGGTTTTTGCCTCGGGAATCTGGGTGTGTCATAACAGAAAGCAGTTGATAGCGAATCGATTGGTTCAATTTCGCCAACTTCTGCGGTGTTGCCGCTGATTTTGTCGAGAGAAGGAAATGGTAGCAAGACTATGTTTACATATGCTGATCTTTGGGGGGCGATGTGGTTTGAGGTTGTGCTTGGGGGGTATTTAAAGAGTACCTGGGGGTTCCAGATGCTCTTCTTTCTCGGCAGAATTGCGTCGGACCGCCTCCTGCGTGTAATGGAGTCGGCTATGGACTGGAGGATCCCGGGTCAGCTGCTCGGATTATGGGATCCTCGCGGTCGAGTCTCTTGGAAGGTTTCCTTGTTTGGTTTTGTCCATCTCTTGCATCCTGCATCCTGAGAGTATTCGTAGGTACACATGCAAAGAGTGGTCGTGAAGCTGGTCGTGTTGCTGCTCTGGGGGTGGTAGGTAGGTTGACTGGTGTACAGGTATCGCATTGACTTGAGAGTGGCCGCTGCGTCGTCAGTCATCGCCGAAGGCTTTCATTGCAGAGCTTAGGAACGTTGGTTGGTGGGAAACCTGCTTTATATATGCCACCTGACATAGGGCCGGGTTTCGTGATGTCTTACTATATATGTATGTGAAATCCCGAAGGGGAGAGGAGAGACAAAGCACAATTGTTTGCGTCAAGACCATCCTCACAGGGTTTACTTTGGATTTCACATGTGTAACTTCCATGGCTATATGATAGGTTTCGTATCATGCGCCTTACTTAGAGGGAGATCATAGAATGGGCTTGTTGCCGCTGGAATACAAAGATGCGACTGGGGATGACGGACGAGAGAACAAGATGTTGCGCATGATGGTATTCTTCGAATGGGAGGAGTGGCTGACTTAAGTCAAGATGCGACATGATTTCAATCCGACTTATAGAAGACCTTCAAATACCACACCATTTTTTTCCTGTGGATGCGGTGTTTGACCTTTGCAACGTCAATTTATGTACTTCTCACGGAATGTCAGCGGATGATGACTGACGCGTGGCGATTGAGGACATGCAGCTATAAATTGCCGGTGAGAAACCTGGATTTGTTTTGAGACAAGACGATGCAGATTTTATAATGAAGATGTCTACCTGGTGTGACTAGGTCCATTATCAGGAGGCGATTTTCGTAGCACAGCTTGTGAAGAGTATTATACTCTGAATTATGACTAGCTGACATGTGTCTCTTTTCTCCTATTGATTTCCTTTGATATAGAACCGAATAAGCCCGTGATGATAGAAACGAAGAGAAGTTGTGTGTCTGTGACTGAAACGCAAACTATCCTGAGCGGTGGGTGATTGTCATAGCAGCAAGTATACGGAGTTGGGCTGGCACGCGCGTAGAAGCCAGCAAGCCTTCAAGCAATCAATCGTGAAGAAATGGAATGAAGTTCGTTGCATTGAGAAATCTTTATATTGCGAGACTGTGTCTTGGGCAGTCTGCATGGTTGGTTGCTCTAGATATGTGTGGTAGCGGTGGCCGGTATGAGGCAAGTGGTCATGATGTAGAACCAGTATAAAAGGGCGTCCGAAGCTATCAACGGTCTTGAGAATGCCCGCAATGGTATATGCCCTTTCACTTCGTGGATTTAGTCGCTTCTGAAGCTAAGACGAGCGCAAGTATGTTCTTCACCACATTTTAGGGGCAGCAAGTCGCATTTTCGGAACGAGTGTCGATTGAGTGTCCTGTTTGCTGTTATCGAATATAAGAAGTAACGAGAGACAACAGACTTAAGGAGTACGCCTTTGTTCATAATAGATCAGGGAAGGCGCTGCAATACGTGTGAACGTGTGAGAGAGATCATAGATGGAATCAAATGACGAGAAGACCGCAACATTGTGTTGTGGCTTGACAGAAGTAAAGACGCCTGTCTCTTTTACGTCGTTTTAGTAGCGCAGTAGAGATAGATTTAACCCAAAAGAAAGGCATTATAACAGTAACTGACAGGTCCTCTGCGCATGGAATCACCCCACAGACAAATCAGTTTCGAACGTCCGCGCGGGTAATGCGGAGCAATTCGGGCGATCCCGATGTCCCGCAAACAATACGTCAAGATGCTAGGATTGGCAGCGTTCTATTTCATTGCCGTCGGTCTCTACGACCCTCAGTGTACACCATCTGTTGTTCAAGTTTATTGCCTCAGCAATCACTTTAGCACGACCGAACACTTTGTGCGGTGGTGAGCTGCGGTGGTGAATCTTTTTGGGACTTTCCAGGGTGCGCATGTTCAGACTTCCATGTATGGATCGCTAGGCTCTGGTGCGAGCGGCAGATTTTGTATGAAAAATGTTCTCTTTGATTGTAAGTCTTGTATATGTAGATTTCACCCGTCATAATGGAAAGGGAGGAGCTCATAGAGTTGATTGGTGTCGTTTTGTGCGTGGCAGGGTTCATGATGCGGTGGATAGTATTAAAGCTAAGGTAGTTAAAGTCCACCAACTTCCGAGAACACCGGCAATGGGGCATAACTGGACCCTCTTTACGAACGACTAGAGTCTTAGCTGGAGTCAGCTGCAAGGACCTTCTGTTATCGTATGTAACAATGGGTAGCTGGCTTCATCATGGGGACAACGGTTGGCAGAAGCATGATAATCGCCTTATTGATACCAAAGTGATGACCGACGACGACGATTGACGGGTAATTGCGCATTTTCTTGTCCCCGATTTGCTGAGATCTTGGGCATACGTGTAAGACGGACAGATCTCGACGAATCAGACGTGTAAACAGCGCCACCGACATCTATTGCGGTCCAGTATAGAAGAACACACCATGCCTCAGGTTGTATGTTCCTGATGCAGCTTAGGAGCAATAAGGCTGACACAGGAGAGAAGGTATTTAATTAAACAATGACCAGTCTTTTAGGATTTTACAACAGACAATCAGCTGCTGATAGTGGATGTGGAGCAGGATCGTTATTCGCCATTGTACCTTGCCTAGCCTTCATACTTGATGTGGTCTTGACGTACCACACACATGTCGAAATGCTGGAACTTCCCGTGTTCTCACTCACTTCTATTTGTCTCTACGGTCTGCGATGTATTCTGCTTGCGATCAAGGGTACTGCTCGAGAAAACCCGTCAGCAAGAACCCAGGATGCGTTGGCGATGCACTGCCTATGTCCATCCAGCGACTCTGGAGCTCAATCAGAAGATTTCGGCCGGTTAGATTGTTGGGCCATCTGATCTGGGTTCGCTGCCATCTCAAGGTTTTATACGTGTCGGTACAATTCTTCTTCGCCATGGAAGAGATGTAAAACAGGGGCCTTGGACAGAACAATTCCGCTGTCTGACAAATCTTGAATGTTGTGGGCGGTGGCTGGCTTTCAAATATATAATGCTTCCCAGACCTACTGGGCGGGCGCGAACTTCCTCACCATGATGCTTCGCAGGCACGAAAAGATGAGTCTTTTGTGGAACAAATCTTGTCTCTTGGTAAGAGGACATCTCCAAAAAAAAAAAAAAAAAAAAAAAAAAAAAAAAAAAAAAAAAAAAAAAAAAGAAAAAAAAAAAAATTTTTAAAAAAAGTGGACACAAAAAAGAGGTGCGCCAGAAAATTATTTTAAAAAAAAAAAACTCCTACGAGTTCAAAGTATGGGTTTTAGATCCTCTGGGACAGCTGAAGAGGGTGCGCCGAGATGTCGTTTCATAGCCTCCTCCCAGCACTTTCCGCTGAATATTCCTCGCCCCTGGTGGAAATCATCTCAGAATACTTGAGACGCAACCATACAACGAAAAGAGCAGATAGCAGGTGTGGTATGTGTTCTCGGCGGCATGCCATCTAGCTATACTCAGCTTTTATACAGCTATTGCCAATGAAAGAGCGACTAGAGAATTTGGAGCAGCCAGATGAGGGGCCGAGTTCAACATTTATACTTGGTGCAAGCCGAGCACATCTGGGCGGATGGTTGCCTCACGGGAGTTGTCACAGGGATTACCGAGCATCTTCGAGCTATAGTTTATACTCAATAATCTCTTCGAAACCAGCGTGCTTAATCCTCTAACCTAGCTAATAACCTAGCTAGTTAACTTTTACAGCCCAATGTCTTTCTTCCTAACCACAGGCATCAAAGTGTTTACTCGGCCGTAGGCTCGGCGGGGGCATCTTCCGCAGCAGGAGGCGAAGTAGCCGGAGCACCGGGAGGGGTGACCACCGCAGGCGTCTCCGGCAGGGTTATAACCGCAGGCAGAACATCCCGTCCGTCAACATCCACAATGACGATCAGCTTCAGACCGTTCGGTCCTCCAACCCACTCCAACAGTCCTCCCAAAGCTGCCTCCGCGATTCCATCGAGCCGAGCCTCCCTGACAACGTCAGACACAACCGGACGGCCCCCAGATACATTGACATATGGAACATTGACGTTGATAAAGCCAATTTGACCGCCGACAATGATCTGCTGCTGCTGCTGTCCTCCTCCCATACCCATCATACCTCCGGGGCCGTACGAGTGCAGCCAGTTGACGCCGTTAGCGTAGGTGAGGGCCAGAGGCCAGCCGGGAGCGCCCATCTGCTGCTGCTGCGGGAAGCAGGAGACGGAGTAGTTGATCAGTTGGGGAGGCTGGTAGATCGGGACGGCGACGGTGTTGGTGCCCAGGTTGCTGGCTCCGGGGAGGGACGCGACGTGGCCGTTGCGCGTGAAGAAGAGCGTCACCTGCGCTTCCACGACTGGGTCGGCGCGGCCTATGCGAACGACGGAGTTGCGGACGAGGGTGAGGATGTCGGCCTTGGTGGCGGCGGTTAGGCAGAGGCGGAGGTGGAAGCTGCGGATCCAAGGGGGAGCGCCGTTGGGGGGCAGGGAGTAGAGGTGGGTTTCGAGGATGATGTGGGGGTCGGCCATGTTGAGCTGGATTTTGGTTTTGTTAGTGAAAGAGGCCTTTGTGAATGGGAAAGGAGAGGGTAATGATACCTAAGATTGGTGTGGGATGGCTCTGATGTGGGAGCTGTGGTGATGATTGATGCTTGGTTTGAGGCTACCTCAACATACAAGGCCCTTGAGAGATGCTTTCGGAAACTTCTACGATAATGGATGGGTTTTCAAAAGAGTGACTCTTTATCTACCTCAGTTATCATTGAAGGCACGTAAACAAAGTCGCCCCGGCGATGGGAAAGAGTTTTCCTTCTTATACGGGGCTAGGGGCTTTGTAGTGATTCAGGCCGCGAGGTATCGACTTGAGATTTATTCACAGTCCCGCAATCTGGTACGGTAGTCTTTCACAGCTTAAAGTAAGTATACAAACGACAGGGTGTCTTGAGGCATGTCCCTGAAGACCGAACGCATTGTTCTCAATCATCTTGTAAGCTACTGTGTCGCCCTCGTGTGGTCTGGCTGTCGAGAAAGATGGAGATATCGAATGTTATTTCATTTGTTGGCTCCAGTATAAAAATGAGAGGAACCTCTCTAGATGATTGCCGAAGTGGCTATGATAATGATAGAAGACTCCATGTTGGCCTTGGTAAACTAGACGTGTGAAGTTCAACCGAACCCAAAGAGAGAGGGTATTCTACGTTGCGTGAAAGAATTACTGTGAGTGCTTGATCTAAAGATTTCTTATCTTTACTCCGGTTCATCATTATGGGCCTTTTCATGCCTGCGTGATCTGGGGTTTTGTCTTGCTCCGTGTCTTCTTTGATCATGAACCTGGTTCTTATAGCATTGTCTGCAAGTCGAAGAAGAGGTCGAGCAGACTGGCTTTATGCAAGGAGAGGAAATGTCAGTTTGAAGGTATCCCTGCCGAAGCTGCTGTTGTGTTTCCCCACGGATAGGAATGACGCAATATGCATCTCGGTTTGCATGCTCGCCTGCAAGGAAAACGGCTACTTATTTCAAGTACTTTCAAATTGCAATTCGCAAAGCATTGAAACCTTGAAACCCCTTCGAAATTCCAGCCATGGGGTGAGTACTACTCATATTCGCTCCGGGAATCTTCTCCCAATTGACCGTGGATCAGGAGCCCAAACGAGAGCCCTCTGACAGGCCGTTGCGCCTGCTCGCACGTCCGCTACACCCTCTCCTCATCCCCGCTCATCGTCCATGCATGTCACTGCACGTACTGCCAGCGGGAGACGGGCACCTCATTCGCGCTCAACGCGCTATACGAGCCGGACCGCGTGCACACGACGCTATCGACTGGTGAAAGCGGCGAGGAGGCAGAGGCGCGGCTCCTGCGAAGAGGTATCCCGACCGCGACGTCGGGGCCAGAGGGACAGGTCATGGTGCGGTGTCCGGAGTGCTTTACGGTGCTGTGGAGCCATTACTCGGGGACGACGAGGAGCCTGCTGAAGATTGTGCGGGTGGGAACGATTGGTGGGCTTGAGGCCGGGGAGAGATATGTTCCTTCGGGGGGATTGAGGCCGCATGCGCATATATTTGCTGGAGATGGGAGTAAGAGGCACAGTTGGTTTGATATTCCGGAGGGGGATGTGGTGTTTGAGGAGTACGGGCCTATGGAAGAGTACTGGCCTAAAGAAAGCTTGGAGAGATACAAGGCTTTCTCTGACCGAGTGAGCTCACAGGAGGAGCAAAAATAGCATTTACGATGAAATTTCCTAATCTGAAGTATTTGCCTGACTCTAAACAAACAACAATTATTGGACATTAGAGCATTTTTGTAACGATGGGTTCAAGAAGTCCGGCTTGGGACGCCGAAAGCGGGGCCGGTCCCGAACTAGAATCCCGTACTTACTTCCGGGCGAGCCCCCTTTGCTTCAGCCAGAGAACGAATCCGACCGGGACACAAATTAGCAAATAGTAGGCCATCCGATGACCTTAACAAGCTGTATCAACAGCATCCTGCCGGAAGATGTTATCCAAGGAGGCTATTGAACCGGTCAGGGGCTGGGTGGATAAGTCAGCAAGGGCGTTAGTCAGCAGCCCTTCTGGCACCTGCCAGATTGTTGACATAGCAACGCGTGACATAAACACCAAAAATATCCTCCCGCTTCGCAAGCCCACCTAACCCCATTCTTCCGTCACATGCGATTGCGATTGTAGAAGGCTGCCAGTCTATCCTCACGTCGCTTCGAAACGATTTTACGATTTGCACAGCACAGCACTATACAGAAACCACGATGTCGTCAGCATTCGAATCTTCGCTCTCCGCGAGCATCAACCGCCAGTCCCTGATGACAACCCCATCGGTGGCTGACACCCTCCCGAACGCGAACTTCGGCTTCGATGAGCTGCGCGACCGCATGAACAAGTTCTCTTCACGATTCGACGGATTTATCGAGCAAGGGCGCAAGCGCGTGTTGGAGGAGAGGAACGAGTTTCGCATGAACATTGCCGAACTCCAAGGTACGTTGGGCCGCGCCAGCATTTTCGCAGTATCGGTGCCCAATTGATGCTGACCGACTACTTCACAGAGGACCAGCGCATGAAGAAGAAGGACATTGAGATCCTCCAGCATAAGACGAGCACACACCAACAAACCGTCCAGAAGGAAAAGGCCGAGACGCGCGAGATGCAGGCCGCCATCGCCCAGCTGTCGGAAGAGCGCGACAAGCACCTGGCCACACGGGACGCGCTGAAGAAGCAGATCGAGGAGACGCAGAAGGAGATCGACGCGAAGGTTGCGGCGCAGCGCGCGCACGCCGCGCAGCTGGAGGCGCAGTCGCGATTCAACGTTCCCGAGCTCGAGTTTTGGCAGCAGAACCTCGGCCTGCGTATAGAAGGCGCGGGCCAGGACGACCGGCTCAAGTTCATCTACAGCTACATCGACAGCGAGGACTGGGACAGGGAGGCGTGGTTCGAGCTCTCGACGTCGAGCAGGGACTACGATATCCGGCACTGCAGGCCCAAGCTGGAGCGCGAGCGCGTGGAGAAGGTGCTAGACCAGCTCAACGAGACGAGAGAGCTCGCGGTGCTGCTGAAGGGCATGCGGGAGCTCTTCGTGGAAGCGGTCAAGGCATGATGATGTCGTGCGTAGGTATGTTTTTGGTGTTTCTTGGGTGGAGGGAGTCTGGAGTAAGATGACGATGTTTGACGATAACGATAATGGCTTTTTGGCTTTGAATGGATACCCAGGTTGGCGGGGGCTGGCTTTGGCTCGAACGCTCGGCGGATTAGCATTTAAGGCTGCTGGTCTAGAATAACAATGGTTTTTCCTTTGGCTTCCCTTGCTCCTTAGTTCAGTGTCAGTCATATGTGAGACACTGCTGCGAGGAGAAGCTTGTGATAGGACGGCTAGCCCGCGCCCTACGACGGAGCTTCCAACCCGACGCCACCCTCCCAGATGTCTCTGACTTGATTTTTCTTTCTAGATGAGTGTCGAAGATGTTTGCATAAAAGCCTGGCTGTCGTCGTGTACAGCCCATCTTGACCTGCATAATTCAGATGAAAGTCTGTGCATAATGGTTTCCTGAGTCTTCCCCCCTTTCTTGCTCCATCTTGCGCTGTTGAGTCTTGACCGCCTGTTTCCTCCGCTGCGAAAACGAGGAAACGGACAAGTCAGTCAGTCCGGTCCTGACAGCGAACAAACCGCATGAACTGGCAAGTTCCTGGCACGTTCTGCAGCTGTGTGTGTGTCGTTTTCGCGCTATGGGCGTCGAGCTGATGCCGCTTGTACGACTGCGAAGCACACACAAGCTGTTGTAGGTATTGCTAAGGAAGGTCGCGTCGTTCCAGCTGCCTACCTATGCTCTGTCTGTACAAACTCTAACCCAAACCATCTTTTTTGAGTTTTCATCTCCCCCGCCCTCGAAATTTAGCTGATGTCTGGGATTCACGAGGGTGGAGGGGGGAAGCTAGAAGAGAGCGGAAAGATTAGAAACAAAAAATTGAATTTGTTTAAACATCTGGCCAGCTGCATCCGGAGTTCCCAAGAATTAAGACAAGAAGGAAGGCCCATCTATCCTTCAAAGATCCGCAAGCCCACCAACCCTTGTCCGCATTTTGCAGCAACGCGAGAAATGCCCGAGGCTAGCGCAAATCAGCACCGTTTACCGAGCTGGGCCATGACTCGGGATCTTGGCCTTCCGTCGCCGTCCCTCGGTTTCTGAATGATTCATTATCACCCCATTCCATTCGCCTGTTCCCGTCCGTCGCGCTGCTGCTGCGCTCAACCCAAGGCTCCCAAGCACGCAAGCGAGTTGATGTGCAGCTGAGCTGAGAGTGAGTTGAGTGTGTGAGAGAGCGCACAGCAAGCCAGCTAGCGAACCCCCCCGGAAAACCCGCCCCTCAGATCATACCTTACCACAATTTTCCCACCCCCTCGTCGCACCTTGACCAAGATTTTTTATTCGTTTCGTTCCGTTCCTGCTGCCCACTGCTCCGCTGCGCTGCACCGCACCGCCGGTCCTAGGGCCTGTTTGTTTGAGTGTGGTGTTTTGTTTGGTTTCCTGCGGCGGCCACCAGAACAAGGGAGCCGCAAAAAAAGCCCAGGAAGAAGGTATCCAGGGGCCCCGAATTTTCTTTCTTTTGTTAAGCAACCATCCCGCCCACACGGCGGTAATCAACCCTTCACCCCCCGTACCAATCGCCGCATTTCCTCTCCTGCTCTGGACTCCACAATTGCGGGATAAGTCCTCTATGCCTCACGGCCGTCGCCGCCGTCGCGCGATCACGGCCAAGACCGGCTCCCTGACCGAGAGCGGAGCTTGACCTGAGTAGGCTACGGGTACGGGTACCGCAGGGTGAACCCCCTCCCTATCGGACGCGGCTTACTATTCCCGGGGGACCCACCTGTGCTTGCTTGCACCGGCTCCGTGTCCGACTTCTCATATGGCCCCCGATGCCGTCTCCCACCCCAGTCCCGCCGGCTCCGTGGCCTCGTCGGTAACCACCACCGTCCTGAACAGCAACAACAAGCGCAGCGTCCCGGACTCGCATTACAGCCCCGCCGGCGGACATGGAGGACACGCCGCGGACTCGGGCACTCCGACCGGTGGGGCCGGGCCCGGGACCTCGCCGGCGTCGCAGCCGCCTGCCGAGACGGGCAAGAAGCGCAAGACCGGCCCCGGTTCCAGGGGCGTCGCGAACCTGACGCCGGAGCAGCTGGCCAAGAAGCGCGCCAACGACAGGGAGGCCCAGCGAGCCATCCGCGAGCGCACGAAGAACCAGATCGAGACGCTGGAGCGCCGCATCCAGGAGCTCACCTCCCAGCAGCCCTATCAGGAACTCCAGGCCGTCTTGCGCGCCAAGGAGGCCGTCGAGGCGGAGAATGCGGACCTCAAACGCCGTCTGCAGGCCTTCATCACCTCCATCCAACCGCTGATCTCATCCACACCAGCGGTCCAACGTAAGCCCTCTCTCTCTCCCTGCATATTACGGCACGGTCCTAACCGAGAACCCGCAGAACCGCCAGACCCTGTGGTCTTCCCTTCCCCATCTGGAAGCTACTCCCACCCGGTCCACCACCCAAACGGGCCCATGTCCGCCAACAACGCCTCGACGCCCAACAGCGCCGCCTCGCCTGCCTCCCTGGACCCCACCGCAAACTGGCAGACCTCCGGCGGCGGCGGCGGCGGCGGCATCCCGGACCTCTCGCCCCCGAACCACATGTACGCCGCCGGCAAGATGCTCAATCAGCAACGTCAGGACCTCCGCCACGGCCTCGACCTCGGCCCGGAGCGTCTCGGCCTCGACTTCCTCCTCGACTCCAACGCCCGCCTCGGCAAGATCCAGAGCGGCCCCAACGGCGCCCAGGACTCACCGCACTACCACCACGTCCCCATGAAGCACGACTGGACCGGCGTCGGCCCCGTCTCCCACTCGCGCAGCCCATCCCTCTCCGGCCCCTCCACCTCCGCGAACAACGCCAACGCCAACGCCGCCGTCCACACTCCGCGCTCCTCCCAGATGGACTACGGCCCCGCGCAGTCCACCCCGTCCTCCGCGCCGTCCGAGCCCTCCCGCGCCCTCGCAAGCTACTCCGCCGAGGTGAAGAACTGCGGGCCCACCTGCCCGCTCGACTCGCTGCTCCTCGACTTCCTGCACGAGCGCCGCCAGCGCGCCGCCGACGGCCTCTCCGCGCACGAGGTCATTGGCCCGCGCTACCCGTCCGTCCTCTCGCTGCTCAACCCGGCCAACAGCAAGTACTCGCACCCGTTGTCGAAAGTCTTCACCGACATCCTGGCCACCTTCCCAGACCTCTCGGCGCTGCCGCAGCGCGTCGCCGTGCTGTACATCATGTTCCTCATCATGCGCTGGCAAATCTCGCCCACCCAGGAGAACTTTGAACGGCTGCCGGACTGGGTGCGCCCGCGGCCCTCGCAGCTCTTCACGGAGCACCCGGCCTGGATCGACCACGTGCCCTTCCCCGCGATGCGCGAGAAGCTGTGCCGGGATTATAACCCGCGCGAGTACCTGTTTGACAACTTTTTCGTGCCGTTCACGACGACGCTGAGTTTGAACTGGGGGTATGAGGACACGGATACGCTGCTGCAGGTGCCGGAGTCGGACGAGGTGGTGATTAACCCCGTGTTTGAGAGGCATTTGAGGAGGATTGAGAATTGGACGCTGGGGCAGGCGTTTCATCAGACGTTTCCCAAGTTAGCGGGGACGTATAACTTGAAGATGTGAGTACGAAGAGGCTGGATTTTGGGGCGTAAGATAGGGGGTTATGCTGTTTTACCCCTGAATCACACAGCACCTCATAGGGATATATGGGGATCGCCTGGGGAGCGGGCGGTCATACCTGGCGTTGTGGCATGATGTTTTTTTGTTGTCTAATTATACGGGCGTAACCCCATGGCGGCGTCTGGCGACGTTGGGCGGGTGGGTTCGCATTTATGGAGAATGTAGCGTGGGTTATATGGAGGAGAGCTCAAGCTCTGGCGTAGAGGACGGTAAAAATGGCATTGATTCGAGTGTTGACTGTCACATCTTGAAGAGCGTGTAGTATTGAAGTCTGGTCTGATATCGAACCAAGTCGTGAGTCTTGACGGGGGTTGACAGTAGATCTAGGAACGTGGTGGACAATCCTGCTGTTCATCGCACGAAGCCTTACTTAGGCAAACCAACTATATAAGTCTACGCAATGGCTGCCTACTCTCTTCAACAGGGACAAATGAGTTTCTGAAACGTAAGGCTCTTCGCGCAATTGAGATACTGAAGACAAACCTGCTCGTCAAGGAAGGAAGAAATGGGCTTGAGACCGGTTGCTTCGATGAATCTCGTCTCAAATTGTTACTACCCGTCCAGTATCGGGATCTTCTGTTTCTGAAGGTATTCACATATTCCCCGTACCTAGACAGCATCTTGAATGGCCATAGTTAACAGGGAGACAGGGAGTCTCTGCGCTTAGTGGCAAATTGAGCGATGTGGTAAAAACGCAAGTTGAGTGGAAACACCTCAATGGCGCTTTGACAAAGATTCCGAAGGAATTGCTCGACTTATATGAGGTTCGGTGACGAACTCCTTAAGATATGTGGTAGTTCCGGCTGAGCATCACGTAGGCTCCGCAAAGACGTCCATTCTTGGAATGAAAACGCTTGCAAGACAACTTAGGGGGTCTGGATCACCAGACTGGAGGCTTTGGTATTTTGCAGCAATATAAATACGGCATTATACTTTGTACATGTAAAAACCTACAGAAGACACACAATGGTAGTACACATCGTGGTGATGACATGCTGTCCTATATTCAACGACAATTGCGCTTCAAAATACCTGTTAGCCGCCTGCCCCCTGATTCTCCATGTCAAACTCTTTCTACTGAAACCTAGTGGGCGTCTTCCAGTGTCCCCGGGGTCTGTTTCGAGGTTGCATATTCGTATGGGGCTGACTGGTGTGGGCGGGGTTTAGACATCCCTGAGCAGGAAGGTTCTCCTGAATTGCTATGTTTGCTGTTATGGCAGGGCCGGCTTGTTTCCCCATAAATGAAGCCTGAGATGACAACATGGAAGGATTCATTGCCTACAGAGCTGACTGTTTCGTGTTTTTCAACCAATATATACTCTCACACTGCCGGAGGAAGGATGACGAGACCGGTCGACAGGCATGGCACAAATCACAACTCCTGGAAAAACAGTCTGGTACGTCCTGGGAGAACTTGCTGTGCCTATCATTATATTGATACACTCACGCAGTTTACGTCCCAGCGAGCGTTCTCACCAATGATGCTTTCTGTTTCCGACGATGTCCTGTGTGGCATGACGAGACTTTTATATCTGCTTCCTTCTGCGATGAAGCCATGATCGTCGGGAGTGAATCGGAGCCACTCTTGTACTTCGACGTGCTGGGGACACAGAAAGACTCAGAAACTTTGTGTATGCCGCGAGCAACCTGCACCAGCGAGAGGGCGCCTGAGTATCAGTTTCCACATTATAAAATAATCTCCAGATTATTCAATGCCTCTCATGACACAATAGCTTTTCAAAAACATACACTCTTTGAACTTGGCGTTAAGTCACCAAGACACCAATAGCACCGATTGTGAGCATCAGGGCGTCCTCGACATTTCCGTGTCAGGAGGGTTTTGTGACTTTGAAGCCCATCATGTATTACTCAGCGGAGTAATAGTAACGGACATCCAAGGACGACAGAAAGCAGATCTGCGTTGTCAGAGAAGCTTCATGCAAAGGTTCCCGACCCATATTGGGTCTTTTGGGTCTGATGGATGTCCAGTCCGGAAGTTGTGACAGAAGTGCACAAGAGTCGAGCATTGTGCTCATCTTTCCAGGGAATGTATTATCCACAAAAGAAGTATATATATACGTTCAGGGGAACAGGCATGTCTGATAGAGCTCCAGCTTTGTGGTTGTGACATGCGCATGCCCTTCCCTGGGGGCATCTATAAACAGGGTTACCTACATTCGGAGATAATGACACTGCCAAATATGCTGGTTAAGCAACCACATCACGTTGTGATGACCGAGGTGTCTTACGCAGCATGTCAATCTACAATCAAAGTAGAAAGAAGTCTCAAGAAAAAAACGTGCGCTGTGTGCATAGTGTTCCGATATTCCGGAGACATAATACTAGCTGGACGGAGATGATAACGATGACAGACGGAGCTGCGGTCTCAATTTCGTGGTTCGCGTGTGTTCCGACCATGATTAACATGATGGCCAAAGCTCAAGTCATCTTCAAGCAGCAATCTACAACATGACAGCGGGCCTATTTGGCTTGGATGAACAAGTTCTAGCTTGGTAAACCTCAATATATAGACTTGAAGCTGCGACGAGTAGACGCTGAAGGCCATGCGCTGGGAATGATTGGGGAGGAGCCCCTCGCACATCTCACATGATAAAATCTGGCTATGCATGAGATAACCGTGGATTTACAATTATGCTCTTCTACGCGATGTAGGCGCCGTTGCTGAATCGGAAGATCTGGCGAATATCTCGACGCGCGACATACCTTTCCTCCCGGGACGAGGACCTGCAAGTCTGTCATGGTAGACATAGGATGAGACAAGAAGCATCCGTGTATACAGAGAGAAAAGAAGAGGAAGAAAGCGACGAGGGCTGTGTCCAGGAACCCATTGCCATTGCTTAGACTTAATACTAGAATGTGACTTGTGTTACAACCATGCGACGAAGGGCTCACTTTCTGAACGCTCTGTACGAATACGCTGTTTATTGTTTGCTGCAGGTGTAGCCGGAGACTTCTAGAAGGGCTTTATAGTGCCTGTGAAGTGAGTGTTCGAACCGGACAGCGACCCAACGGCCCATGCTCCATAAAAAGCGTACCATGCAGGCATTCTATTTTATTCGAGCCGGCAATGGATTCTACCGAAGTGCAGTATGCAATCATTAAGAAAAGAACTTATACCTGTGAGGAGAAGGTCTGTCTCAGGTGTGGACCTACCTGTACATGAATGCTGACGCCTGGCCAGGACTTATACATACCACAGGATACAAGGCAGATACCGCCATCGCCGGACGATGGGATCGAGAAGTTGGGACGGCTGTTGGTGAGTGTAGCTTGACAAGATTCAGAAATTCAAAGCCTTCGCGCCACGTCGAAGGAGAGGAACCACGTCCATCAGTGCGGCATTTTTGTCGTCGGGTCAATCAATCTTCTGCCACGGCATACTATATCCGCAGCAAGAGGCCACTAAGCCGAGATCATCTCCATAGAGACAGATATAAAAGTTGCGGGAAATCACATATCATGATTTATGATCCATACGAAATACGCCACGTCGAACCCTTCACGCGCTGTGTTGAGAAATAGTGCGAGACTCTCCTAGAAAAACACCGGCTCTCTTTTCACTTGGAGCACGCTAATCTGGCTCGACACTGCTGCCGTTCGTCACTGGGCTTGCTACTTATGTATTCCAGCTTCATGAATCGGGGCTATTGAGCTGACATCCGTCATAGGTAGGACTCATCCAAGTGGCTTTGACTATGATCGCCTGTAGTACCCCGGGAAATCCAGTTGATGCTGATAATCAGCAATCACCAATCTACCGGAAGAATTCTTGTTTTTTGAGTTAGCCATTAGTTGCATACGCTGACTTATAAATAGTTGGACCTTAGGTGAGCCTGAGGGATGGCTTATTGAAGTTTTAACGCTGGCAAAGGGCGAGCTGCGAATTGAGCGTGCCCAGGCCCTTGGAGAACTCGGTGCAAGTACAAAATCACCAAGCACATGATGTAGCGTTGTTGTTCGAACTGATCAATTCCAGACCCAGGCCTAACATGCATACAATTACTCCGGCCCGAGAACCCCGTCCTCATCCGCATGCAATCTTTTCATAACAAGCCCAGCGATCCCATACAGCCGTCTCCCACACGTGATTCTGTACACTCTATGCGTCTCGTCCTGTTCGCCGTTGCGCGCACATGGCATGGGGTGGGAAGCGTACCAGGCCTTGTCAAGACCACACAAGTTGGCATGTGACAAGGAGGCGTTCAAGCTGGAATCACAAAAAAGCAAATAAGCAAACAATACATCCATCTTCCTCAACGACGTTTTTACAACCCGTCGCGCATGCTCGTACCGGCCTTGCTCGTCTCCTCGGCGGCCTTCTTGGTGCGCTCCGCCAGCGTCTTGGGGTCGACGCCCTCGGTGGCGCGGTCCGCCTTGACGGCCTCCTCGCTGTCGGAGGCGAGCTCGGGCTTCCAGTGGCCCTTGCCCTGCTTCTGCTTGTGCAGGGAGTCTTGCTTGTGCTTCTCGTGGTCGGTCTCTGTTTCTTAGGGGGATGGTCAGCTGTTGTTTTGTTTCTTGTTGAGAAGGGTTGCAAGAGGTATGAGTGGAGGGCTGGTTGGGGATGGGAATTGGGCTTTTGATGGTTTGGGGATAAAGTGATGATGTCGTGAACGGGTGGGGTATCATGGGTAGATAGCTTCGTCACAATATCGTGACAGGCAAAGCTTCGCTTCCTCTCCAGTCCTCAAGACGATTGGGGGCGCAAAGAAAGTCGGGGCAACTTACGGTTCGCAGACTCCTTCAGGCCCATGAATCTCGTCGTCGAGAAGGCGGCGGTCTGTCTGCCGACGACGAAAGCGCCGCGGGCGATGGGGGTAGAAGCGAGGACGAAGCGGGAAGCCATTGTGTCTATTTCGTTTTTGTCGTCTTGTTGTGGTGTAATATTACTTTGGCAGGCTTGATTCCTTTCAATTGAGCTTGTCCAGTAGGTGTTAGAGCAAAAAAGAAGAAAAATTGAGGGAATTAGTTTTTGAAAGAGACAGGAATGTGGTTTCCACGATAATGACGATGATGCGCTTTCCATCAAAGAGCTCTGCTGCTGGTGCTGCTGCCGCTGCTGCCCATTACCTAGGCAAAGGCAGCACAGCTTCGCTTTTACCCGAGAGCACTGACGTCACTATCATCGCAGCTACCCATTCCGTGCAAGTGACATCCATTTGCAGGCAAGAAGGCCAGAGGTGCGCCCCGCAGGCCCAGGCCCGAGCTCCAATGTTGTGCCTTGCTGACCATCGGATGCGGAAAACGGAAGCCATGTGGAGTTTGCTCGTCCTCCCACCTTGCCCAACTGCCTTTGAGTAATTTGCAAGCCCCTCCTTCCCCCTGGCTTTCGGCGTTAACAGGTCCTGGCAGCTGGTCAAATGGATGTCACGTGACAGAATCATGTGAGCAGTGGCCAGGCCGCAGAGGTCCTCGTAACACGAGTCACAGCTGACTTGCAAGAGCGGGGCAGATTCTTCAGCTGAAGCGTCATGTCACGTGATATGACTCCCCATTGTCAGGGGCAGGCACAAGCACAAGCACTCCCTCCCCCGCCGCCGCCGCCGCCCCTTGCTTGCCTCACCACGCCCAGCCCCTGCCGGCAGCTTGCAGAGGGAAGAAGAAGCAAAGACGGCAGCAGCAGGCCGCGACCTACCTACCTACCTTACAGACCGCCTTACCTAGCCTAGATATGTGCATACCCAGCCCATCTCTGTCTCTGTCTCATCCCCGGCGGCTACATTGTTCAAGACGCAAGCTCGGGGCAACCGGGGAGATTCTCTGTCTCCTTTCATTCTCGCACAAGGAGAGTCAGACAGGGCCACTCAACTCCCCTTCCGCCTGAGCTTGCTACGCTACCTACCCCTCAGCTGCTCCGCCCCTCTCAACAAACACGCTGCCATCCAGAAGGGCAAAAAAAAGGGGGCGGGGTGGGTTGGACGTACAGTTTAGCATATTACGGTAGCAATATTCGATTGTTCAATTTAAACGTCTCATATCACCCGCATATCTGCTCTGCATGAACGGAGGAGTGCTGCCAGATCTCAGGGGGAAGAGCTGCGGGTTTCGAGTTACCTCTGTGGGAAATGCGCAATGTAGCGTAAGCGCGGGGGCCGTGGGGTATCAATGTCTTGACTCTTCTTCCCTTACCTGCTTCTGTGCATGAGTCCCGAGCCAACGAAGGTCTTCAGTCAGCGAAGACGATCCGAACCTCATCGTCCAACAGGGGACCAAACATTTGCTGACATCGCCCGTGTTCCGAATCCTCTAGAGCAGATAGCGTTTCTCGCAGCTGCATGCACGTTGGGGCGGAGTACGTTATCACTCAGCGCAAGGCTCGATCACTTCACCAAGAGAACACCGAGGTTGAGATGAACATGTCGTATATTGCATTTGCGCCTTGCTGGCTTCGCGCCATGGGATCCGACACTTCAGGTCTGATCCCCCCGTTGAACACCCTTTCACGTCTTGAGCATTTCCTGTACGACCACCCAAAAGAGGTATCCCTTTCTCCAGACCCAGTAAACCACAAGAGCCATTTATCGTGTCATGCCTGCTCCCCCAGAAACAACACAACGTCTCCAAAATATGCTCGCGAAAAAGTGCTCCCAGACAAGGTGCGAGAGAATCCACCGCCCAACACTCCCCGATGTCCCTGGAGATGCCTGTAAACCCCGTGACAAGAGAAAAGACCCTCCCGGGAAGACCAAGCAGTAGATGAGAATGGTCCATCTTCGAATAATGAAAATAATGAGAGAAGAGGCACAAGAAAGCAAATGGGTGCCGCCCGATCCCCTTCCCGGGAAGGTTCACCGCCAGCAGACCACCCGGACCGAAACCATGACCAACTCCACCTTTTCCCAAAGGTATTTCCCGGACCCCGTTTCCAAGCTTTGGAGATTTGCCGCAAAACAATAGCAACGCATGTCTTTGCCCGCCACCGCCCATTTGATATTTCCCAATGTTGTGAGCCCATAACAGAAACACCCGTTGCCCCCGCTCCGAATAAGTTGCTGTAAAAAGACACTCATTCTATATGTCGAGATAATCTTTTTCGGAATGACTTCGTGACCCGTCGAGCACCATGATGAGCAACTGATATTTTTGAAAATCATCTTGAAAATCAAAAAAATGGAAGTCGTCCCCGCTATCCGTGAAAAAAGATGCCGAGAATTAATTATATCCGAGAACTCCGCCGAGGTGCCATCAGGCACCGATGCAATGTCGTAAAAATGCAAAACCACCCGTGTGGAAACGCCATTCGTGCAAGTCCAGCCTCACCTTGAGAGGTAGGACACCGAATTGATTTTTGTCGAATTTTTTTGTAGTCGAAAGTCCAAAAAAAGGAAAATGGTATCGATAACTTCTCGTGTCGCGCCGTGTAAAGCCTCGAAGGAATTTTGCCGGTTAAACAAGGGTATGTCGTGTGAGGTTGTTTATACAGGAGAAATGTTGAGCCAACAGAAGAGCAAGACCACACCAGCGGTCCGCCCAGAACCTTGAGGTACCCAGCCCGCAAGAGAAGCCATCGATGCCAAATTTTTTTTGTTCGGTGCCCACCAAGATGATCAGCAAAGATGCCGAATAAGCAGTAGTTTTACACAACAGCATGCGTCGGTACAGATAGCAGGAGGCGCACACCCCGACCCTCTGTTACGAGAGCGAGACGCGGCTTCCTTACCACCTGCGCATGCCCTGCTGCATCCTGGCGGGGGATACCGAAGGCGGCGGGCTGGACATCTGGATGCCCGTGGCAGGGTTAACGATAGGGATGGCGTTGCGGGCGCGGGTAGCGGACGGCTGGTGGATCTTCAAGCTCTGGTGCTGGTAGGCGGGAGGAATGAAGGCGGGAGAAGAGGAGTTGAGGGAGAAGCCGGGAGCCACAGTCTGGGGTTGCTGCGTAGGCGACGACTCCGGGGAGTTGCTCGCCAGGGAAGAGCGTTCAGAGGCGCTGATGGAGTGCATCTGCAGTAGGCGACCATGATTAGTCACTGGATCAGGAGACCTAGATCCAAGGCTCCGAGTCACTTACGTCGCTGTCGGTCAACAGGCCAGGGCAAAACTCCATGTCGTCCTCGAGGTCGAACGAGCGGCCAGCCTCGAACTTGGTGCGGAAAACGTTGATGGAAGCGGTCTCGGTCAGCTCCTTCATGCTGCGGACGCCGCGGAACTGCTTGTGCGCATTTTGGGAGACGGAGAGCCTGGGCTGTCTGCGATTGCGGCCGCCGTGGTGGTTGTGGGAGGCGCCGGGGACGGCAGGGGTAGGATGCGCGTGCTGGTTGAACTGGTAGTATGAAGACATTATCTATGAATCTGTCGGGGTGTATCGGAGATGTGTAGAGATGTCGTCGTGGTTGGAGGTTGGAGAAGCGGTGCCGTTTTGTTGGTTGGGGGAGGCGGAGTGTGTGCGTGAGTGTGCGGTGTGTGGCGGAAGTGCGGTGGTCTTATGTGGGTGAGCCGAGCTTTGCGGTATTATTGCAGTTTTGAAACACAAACAATGAAACCCGCCGAGTCGATGAACGTTGTGCGAGTAAAAGTGTGTGTGCGTGTTGAAGAGATATAGATTGGTGGTATAAAGCAATGCTTTTTTGTCTTTTTGGCAGGAGTGAAATTGTTGTATGTGTATATCGTGGGTGTTGAGTGAAATGGTTGGTAGTTGAGGTGAGCGGAAAATAGGTACGGTAAAATGGAGGGGGAAGAGAGATGTTGAAAAGTATCGGGAGAGAGGAACCCGGAGCAAGCGATGGTTTTGTTGGATCGAGCAGGCAGTGGAAAGGGTGGGAGGAGGGTGGACAGGTGCAGGCAGGCGAGAGGAGCGAGGAGGGCACGGAGGGCAAGGAGACCGGGAAGCACACTGGGCAGTGGGAGGGATGGGGGGGCGGCGGTGGACCCACAGGGTGCCCAATGGGAGATGATCAGAGGACAGTGCTCTGGCGGACGACACTGTGGCTCCACAGCTTGACGCCATACGCGAGTTCGCCACCCTGTTTCCATTGGCCGGTAGATCTCGAGCTAGAGCCGCCGGGGACTAGCGCGGCCTAGTGCGCTGGTGTAAATTTGGGGCGTGGCGCCGGCTGCCGTCAACCCTACCAGTGCGACGGACAGTATTGGTGGGGCATGGCCTGGCTCTGGCTGTATTTGGACACTGGGACTGGGGGGGAGGACGACACACCCAGGGCAGCAGCGACTGGGACCAGGACTGTGACCGGGACTGGGAATTGGATCATGGATGGGTGGATGGGTGGACGGTGAATGAGCAGCGGAAAAGAGCGAGAGGTGGGAGGAAAGCATCGAGTTCACAGTGTTGTTGCGTGTACTCGGCGAGCCTGGGAGGTCCTGGTGAGCCGGCAGTCGCAGCGATGGCAGGAGGACAGGTACTTGCATCTCAGCGACGGTACCTCCCTCCTGCCCACCCACCTTCTTTCCCAGCACCGCCGCTGCGCCGTTGCGTTGCGTTCCAACTTTCCACCGCACTGCACAATGCTGCACCTGCAACTAGGTAGGTACTGCAACTGCACCCTTCACAGGCAGAGAGAGGCAGACCTGGAGGCAGACGGTACTTCGTATGCACTACTGCACAGTGGGTGCCTGGCAGTCACCACCGATGTGCCAACTGGGATCTCAGGACCCTCCTTCAGGCACTCTCGCTTTTCCTCAGGTCGGAACATGGACGCAGGGCCAGCTGAGGCGTGGCATGCAGGTACTGAGTCTGCATCTCGCAGACGCACTGTGGGCCTTGGGTTGTTGTTGTTGTTGTTGTTGTTGTTCTTCACACTTCACAGTGCCTGCCTTAGCCACTTAGTACGTGGGTAGTGTGTCCATGTCTCGCCACGACTTGTGACCCGAGAGCCAGCCGCCCGCCCGCCCGCCTGCTTGTTTTTGTGCTTGTGCTTAGGTTGTGCTTGGTGGTGCCCGTCTTGTTGTTTACCTTCTTCCAGTTCGGTACCGTACAGTTTACCGCTTGCGGCCACTGGAGAAATTGGCTGCCCACACCAGTCATTCCAGAACCCCATGGGAGCCAGCGCGATGGGGATGCTAATGTGCCGTACGAGACGGTGGACGGAGAGCGGGAGATGAAAGACCAGGCGCTGAAGGCGCAGCGCCTCCTTTGGGGTATTCCTCCTCGAGTCCTCTCTCCCTCCCACCGTCCGCACTCCATTCGCCGGTCCCGTCCTTGTCCGCGCCGTCTCGTCTCTTCTGGGCGTGCTTCCCCTCCCACTGGCGGTGCCCGCGGTGCAGCCTTCCTCGCCTTCCTTGTCCCGCCCGTCACCTCAGCGCGGGCTGGTGGTGCGTGTGTTCCCAGCGACATGTCTCTCCTTCGAGATCAACTGACCATGCGCCTTTTGCTCTCGGCCCTATGTGTGGTCCGACCAACGGATGTCTTGCCCTCGTCCAGTCTTCGCTCTTCCGCTTCGGCGTCCCTTTCTTTTCTCATCGTGCCATGCAGCCGGCGACGATCTGGCTGGAGGCGACAGTCAGCCCAGCGTGGAAGAGCAGAACGCCAGAGACCCTCCGACGTCGTCCGGATTCCACGTCTGAGGTGGGACGCCAGAGAACCCAACCCCGGACGGGCTTTGTTGTTGTTCCAGAGCTGGGCCTGCCAGTCAGAGTTCAGCAAACTTGTTCGATGCTGATGGTTCCGCAGTGCTGTGAGGGAAGCGCTGCAGATGCTCTGCTTCGTGCTCGCAGGGCAGCGCAGCGCACATTCGTTCTCGAACTCGAGTGCCCCAAAAGGCCAAAGGCCGCTGGTCCTTGATACGGGCACTAGAAGTCAACTGCGGCCACTGTGACCCCAGGGGCATTAAGCTGGCGCAGTCTGATGTTTGGAAACACGAGAAACGCAGCCTAGTGTTTCCCATTCCATGCTGGCTGGAGTCTCCCCCCAAGGACCTCATACTCGGCTGGCTTCATGTCGTCCGCTCACAGTGTGTGCTGGTTCAGTTGAAACCCTTCCCGACCCTCTCACCTGGGTGACCCCCGGTCGGTCGAATCGAATCCCAACATTTGGGGACGAAAGATGACGGACGAGGGAACTTGGGAAGCAAAACATTGGCACAAGCACAGGGCATCCCGCTGATGGCTGATGACTGCGTGTGCAAAGTGGGCAGATGGCACAGTTCATGAATGAACAGTCTGCACTTGGAACAGCGCAGCGGCAGCGGCAGCGGCAGCGGTAAAAAGAGCGGTAGCGCAGGGTGCCAATCCAGCCACGGCTCGCCCAACGAAAGCGAATCGACACTGTCTGTATCAGCCCACCGTTGCACACACTGTGGCTCTCATTGGGTACGTATACATGTGTGTGCCTGCTGCTACTGCTGCCGCCGCTGCTGCTTCTTCTCCTGCTTCCCTCCTGCTGCTGCTCTGCTGTGCTGCAGGTGGTTAGAGCCCGGGGCTGCATAACGAACAACGAGGCAGTGAAGGGAGGGGGGCTGTGAGCCACTGACAGCCAGGCACTGGGTGGGGATCGGGTGCCGCTATGACTGGTGGCTAGACCCTGGTCCGACGGTGCAGTTTGCAGTTGGGAAGGGCAGACAATAATAACAGAGAGAGAGAGAGATGGAAGGGAAAAACCTGAGAAATGACCCGGCCCTTAGCCAGCGGCCTGGATTCGGAAACGTGGCGGACACTGGCGGCTGGCACGCTTGCTTCAAGCGACAAGGCCCTGGTCCCGACTGGCTGTTGCGGCCTGCCCTGTCACTGTCGTGTTGTGTGTTGTGTGTGGTGTGGGAGGTGGGCCTGACTCCTTAGGCATCAGACAAGTAGCCTCACAGTGTGCGCTTGCCACATGCACCTCCACTGCACCTGCACCTGCCCTGCACCTGCTGCACCTGCGACCCGCCCGACGAGGAAGTCGAAGTCGAAGTCGCCCACGATCGCGGTACGTACCGAATCTCACCCACCTCCACCTCCTCCTGCCTTCGAAGCTCTCTGGGTCTGGCCACAGACAGCACTAACAGCGGGGCAACCGTCGCCATGTCGCACACACACTCTCATACCGCACACCTCTCTGTCCCTCTCTCACACCACACGGTCGTCACCAGCTCTCTCACTCACCCTCAACTCACTCATCATTCACACGCAGATCTCACTGAAGGTTTCCTGCCGCCCCGTCATATCGTCACTCGCACCTGGCCGGCGCCCGCTCTCCGCCTGCCCCTCCCCCTCCTCACCCCAGCATCATCCGTCAGTGGCTAACTGATAAACATGCCATGATGGACTTCCTATCGATCCATGCTTCGCTTCTGTCCATTCTTGCGACTTTCCATCCCACGGCATACATCATGGGCATGGAGACGGCACATGGCCGAGCAACCGGATTGGCACTCGACTGCCGACCGATGCGCTGATGCAAGCAAGATTCGATAGACATGCAATCCAAAAGATACAGTTAACCTCGACATGCCATGCCTCACGCATCAACCTAATGTTCCGGTTGTCGACGGCGGCTTCCACTCTGGGAATCTTTCCACCCTCGGCGCCAACGTCTTCTAGACCAAATCTGCCCTCCAGGGAACGTCCCATTCCAACAACCGTCCAGCGTGGGATTTGCTGCGGCACCCGTGTCTTCCATCGCATCGAAGGCTGCATGAAGCGGACGGGCCTCCTGCGCGACCATGCCAGTAGCCACCCGGGGCAGACCCTGGAATCTGCGCAATTGGCTGTCTCTCCCACTGTGGCACAGCATCTCCCTCCCTGGAGTCCCTGTTCCCCCTCTCGCTCCTCGTCAATTATCGAGGGCTGTGAAAGTCCCTGGCTGGCTGGCTTGCTTGCTGGATGCCCCTGCGCTGCGGAGAGAGGCCAATCTGCCAAGATGGCAATCGGGCAGGGCAAGGCAGGGCAGGCACGGCTGGGGCATGAGGACGGGAAACCATCTTGAGACACCTGACGATGCCTTCGTGATCTCCCACTATGGATCTCGTCAGGGCAGGGAGGGGATTCCAGGTGACGAAAGGGGGGCGAACATTCCCATGCTCCAGCCTGCCTGCGCAGGCGGTTCGCCTCGTCACCCCACGCACGGCGCTCGCCTCTGCCGTCACAGTCTCCGTCTCACCCGTCCCGTCGCCGCCGCCGTCCTCGCCTTGCGTGGTGCGTGCTTGTTCTCCCGCCTCAATCTATCGTCTACACTTTGTGTTCGGTATCAGGCGTCCGCTACAAACATGGGACTTGCCCATGCGACGTAACGAGGCGTCTCTTCCGTTGCCTCTCCGTTTCCATTTCCGCGGGGTAATTCGTCAATGGCTTCCGCGCTTTTGGCGCCTAGGACGGAGGGAGGTTGGTGCTAATCGGTGACACAGTACAGTGCTCGCCAGTCACTACTAACTAACCAGCGGTTGACCAGGGCTCAAAAGGTTCCTGGATTCTGTCATCCTCGTGCCTGGGTAGGCGGAGGACCCTTCCAGCAGTAGGCAAGACCGGCCCCGTCCAGTGCTATTCAGGGCTGGTGTTCCTCGATCGAGGTTGGATTGACGCTCTATCCTTGGTGTTGATTCTGCCCGGGCCATGTCTTGCGAAGGAGCGGAGCCTTCACAGCCCAATGCCTGGCAGCCTGCAGCAGGACAATACCACCACAGCGAATCAGCTCTCTCATCGGACAGGGCCTGGACGCTGGGAAAAGAAAGTTGGAGGTGTGGGGATGGTCGTTGTCGACTGCCATTGAGTTCGAACTGCGTTATCACACAGTTCACATCCTGATGGGCGAAGCGTCCAATCCCCTCTCGCCGCCCTACACCTGCAAGCACCCAAGCTTCTCTTGGGGAGGTGGGAGAAGCAAACGATGACAACGTCGGGTAACCTTCTTTTGTTTCCAGCCTCCGGAGGCAGGCCCAGCCTTCTAGCTCGTCGACCGTGCCCGTCATCCACCATCCACCAACCAACCTTGCCGCTACCTGCAGTACGGACGCCCGCGTGAAACTACGAGCGTGCCGTGTGCAAGTCGGCGTTGGGGGCGGTTCATTGAGTGTCCATACGATTGAACGGCAGGCAAGCCGGAGGTTCGAATGTCATCGTTACTTTCTGCACGGCGGCACGAGACAGGCCTCACCCCACGAAGATCTCTCGTGGGTCATTGTTCTCGTTGGAGGACGGAGCATTGTCTGCCCATTTGCATGCATCAGGGCCCAGGGAAGGGAAAGGGGTGGCAGGGAATCCGAGAGGACGAAAGCCACATGCGTGGCAGCGGCACCCAACAAGGTCGCGGGGGAAGATGTGCTGTGGTTGGTTTTCCCACTGCCACACCGCCATTTTGGCTTCAAGGTTGGACCAGACTTGGATCAATGGATCCAAGACCAGCGAGATTTTGTGCATCGCCTGCTGCGGCGGTTCGTGGGATGGGGATTTGCTGTCTCACCACCATCTTTCCCAGTGTCAAACCCCCGGGTTCTACGTCTGTGTCTGCCGTCGGTCTGGTGGGGGGAAGCTTCGACCATCCCGCCGCTCTCACCGTTGCTCGCCTGTCCTCCCCTCCCCTCATCTGTCCATGTGGTGTACAAGAGTCATGACCAAGACAACAGCTGAGGAGCTAGAGGTACGGATAGTTGGAGAAGCTACAGTACGAGGGACTGGTTCTGTTAGACAGCTGGGCGCAGCTGCGTGGAGCGGCGGTTGCCGAAGAGCGTAGCTTAGATGCTACTGTACCAACGAGGAAGAAGCAAAGAAGCAGAGGAATGCGGACGATTTGTTCGGCGCCGCCAGAAGAAGCCCGCCCAGGCGACCGGCGAACAAGCCCCAGAACCACACACAAACCACCCGACGACGCATCTGGCATGCCGGCAGCAAGCAACTTACCTTAAGCTGGTGCATGTGGCAGCAGACATGCCACGCTTGTGTGGTGGGGCAACCTGCCAGCTGCACAGTGCACCGGCACCAGCATGTCTTTCTCGCAGTTCGACTGGCTGGTGGGCTGCTGAGAGAGAGAGATGGAGGGAACTTGGGAAGGGCGAGCCCAGCCCATGTGTGTTTGCTCTGCCCATCACCGGCTCGCCAGCACCAGCACCAACACCCAACGCTCCCGCTCCGCTTCCATCCGATGCAGCCCCGGCGCGATGCAGGCAGTTCGAGGGCGGTGTCGCCTTGGTTCGCGTCTGCTTTGGGGGGTTTTCTGTTGCTATCTTCGGAACGCCGAACGAACCTGCCGCCGACTGCGACTCACACGACAGCGCTGCTTTTCTTCATTTGCATATTGTCTTTACTGCACCTGCCCGGCAGATCTCTGAGGGCCTGCATTATCGTTCCGAGTCTGGCGCATCATCCGCCCCTCCTGAAATCTAAATCGGCGGTCGTCCCTCTTCTTTCGTGCGAGTGAGACGGGTTCGGGCCTGCAAGGGGCGCCCCAGGTCCGAACGACGTCACGTTCTTGGGCGCAGCGGAGGAGGGGCCACGCTGCGCTGCGCTTCCTGGGCGGCGACGCCGACGAGACTAGGGAACGACCGACCCGTTGCGATATCTTGAGCTGTTTCCGTGTTTTCCCTCTTGTTTACTCTTGCAAACCCGTGCGATGGTCAATCGAGCGCTGCGTAAGCCCTTTGGGATTCGGTAATATCGAGTTCATTTAGTCATGCCGGGGTCTTTGGAGTCGAGTCAGGGAGCTCAGGGTACCTCTGCAGAAAGATGCACCGTAGACTGCCGAGGTTGGGGGGTTTAGGGCGGGGTCCCATCATCCCGCACCTCCGTGCGGCGACGGGGCCCGACCGTCCCACACCGGCGCAACCGCAACCGCAACCTTGACGTCCTCCCGTGAATATTCTCCCGCAACATCCTGTGTTCCCCAGCCTTGCATTTCCCACTTCGTAGACGGGCACTAGCGACACACTAAAGCTCCCGCCCGCAACAACAACACCAAGAAACATGCGAGACAGGCTCCTGGGGGGCGGAGGCCCTGACCTCCCGCACCTGGGCCTCGGGCTGGCGGGCTTCGCGGCGGCCGTGGCGGCGGCGACGCTGCTCATCCGGAGCCCGGCGGCGTCCAGGACGGTCATTACGCCGTCGCCGGGGCGCGACCGGCGCAAGACGGCGCGATCGCCGCGGTGGACGGTGCTGCCGCGGCTGTCGACGCTGGCGCGGGACGAGCTGCCGTACCCGCCGGACGTGTTCCCGGGCGCGCGGGACGTGGACACGCCGTACGGGAACTTGCGGGTGTACGAGTGGGGGCCCGAGGACGCGGCGGAGAGGGTGCTGCTGCTGCACGGGATCGGGACGCCGTGTCTGGCGCTCGGGGGCGTGGCGGGGGAGTTTGTGAGACGGGGGTGGAGGGTGATGACCTTTGGTGAGTTGCTCGCCCCTTTTCTTTTAGGAACATGTGCTGAATGAATGTTGGATGGGCAGATTTCTTTGGGAGGGGGTACTCCGACGCGCCGACGGATCTGCCGTACGACTCGCGGCTGTACACGACGCAGATCCTCCTGGCGCTGGCGTCGTCGCCGCTGCGCGGGTGGACGGGCGACGACGCGTTCCACCTGCTGGGGTACTCTTTGGGCGGGGCCGTCGCGGCGGCGTTCGCGGCGAGCAGCCCGCACCTCGTGCGCAGCCTGACGCTGGTCGCGCCGGGGGGGCTGATTCGCTCGGCGGCACACGTGGGCTGGCGCAGCCGGTTCCTGTATAACTCGCCGCTGCTGCCGGAGGGGTTCAGAAGGTGGGTTGTCGGGCGGCGGCTGGCGCCGGCGAAGAGGGCGGGGGCGGGGGATGTGCCGGAGGCGGAGGCCGTGGACGGCGTGGAGGAGGCCGGGTGGGATGAGCTGCGGCTCGTGGGCGGGGGGAGGATCGGGGAGGTTGTGGGGTGGCAGCTGGCGGCGCACGAGGGGTTTGTGGGGAGTTATGTGTCGACTATACGGGAGGCGCCGGTGTATGATCGCGCGGACGAGGAGTGGCGGGTGCTGGCGAAGGTGTTGGAGGCACGGAGGGAGGAGGGGGATGTGGCCGGGGCCGGGTTGAGGAAGGGGCGGGTGTTGTTTGTGCTTGGGGAGCGGGATGAGATTGTGGTGCCTGGGGAGACGGTGTGGGATGCGCGGAGGGTGTTGGGGGAGGACGCGGTGGAGGTGTTGGTACTGAAGGCGGGGCACGAGGTTGGTGTGACTAAGGGGGAGGAGATTGTGGATGGGGTTTTGGCGGCGTGGGAGAGGGAGTGAAGCTAGATTGGATAGACATTTTGGGTGTTGGCATTTTTAGATCGGGGTTGTGTTTCGTTGGCTAGACGTTGCGTGCGTATCAAGAGTTGTTTAGATTTTGTTAGAGTACTTAGATTAGAGTCATCAAAGATGCGGCTGAGTTGAGCTGGAGAACTTTTCCGTGCTCACCCACGTGGAGAGGAATGTGGTGTGGTAGTTGGGGAGGATTGCTAGGGTAGGTTTCTTGCAATGCCGTGTCTTGGTCGAGAGATCTGGTGTCTCATCGCCCGGACGGAAGGGAAGGGTCGTCTGGAGGGACCGAGGGACCAAGGGACCTCTCCATTCCACGGCCCGTTCATGGAGCTTTCGGTCCGGGGGTTCAAGTTGTATGGGACTGTCGATCAGGGTCTGATAGCATATTGGTGTGGGAGAGCATGCTTTGCAACTCTACAGTTATTTTGATGTTTCTTTAGGTTTCATTTCAGTCTTGCTTTGACGGCTGTTGAGAGGTGCTACGGACGAGACGAGACTTTGCTTGCGTGAATCGTGAGATAAAAACGATACAATGCAAACTAGATATAGATTCTCTCTGCAAGTTACCTAATCTATCATGCCAAGTCAAGGCTCCTGATTCCGGGACTCCCGACCAAGACATGCGGGTCGGCGACTCAACGTCTGGATAGCTATACTAAAGCAAACTGCCAAGGGTAGGAGTGGAGGGATGATTATCAGAAGGCCGTCAAACGCATCTGCCCATTCCCCTTTGATTGCGACCGCCATGACGACTGCGCTGAGGCCGGAACCGAGGAATACTGTGATGATCTTGTTTTGCCAGGAGTCGTGGATTCGGACGCTGCGGAATGAAGATGTTGAGACGGCGTATAGAGCGAGGAAGAGGAGGACTAGTATCGCATCTGGTTCTGACCAGCGGATCGCTGAGACAAGAGGTTCCCATGTCTGCGGTTGTAAGTGTCCATGGGGTCTAGTTCACGATAATATCAACGTACCAGATTCCTCTCGAAGCTGGACTCGTGTCCAGGACGCTCGAGGTGTAACCAGGCGCCGATCAAGGGGAAGATGAGAAAAGACGAGGCCAATGAGAGTAAGCCTGCTGATGCGGTTTGGAAGTGATGTTGCTTGTGTGCATGGTCTCCATTTTGAGTCTTCGTGCAAGTGGTTGAAGTGAGATTCTCTCCTGTATCCCCTGGGGCTTCTGAGGTGGAATGGTCGTGAATGAGTGGGGTGACGGCATCCGCAGCGTTGTGCAGTTCATGACCTCGGCTCAGAGAGCTCATGGCACAGAAAGACGTAGTCTTTGAAATGAAGTATCGCAACTATACCGCTTTGCTCTCACGATTTCTGGAATTCAGACAGGAAGAAGACGGAAACTTTGCCAGGATTTTCGTATTTCCTGGAGGAGACCTGATGGTCAGCTTTGAGAGCCCAATCAGTCATGAGGATATCCGTAAGCGTTGAGCGGAAATCGTTCGGGCTGACTTTCTACCGATGCGGTCGCTGTTGATTGGAGATCCTACATCACACTCGGCCGTGAGACGCACCAACGCGGCGCGAGAGCTTGGAGAGCGGAGTCAACTCTCCCAACAGGATTAACTCGCGGACTTGCGGCCTCATCTCGCAAGTCAACCACCAGGTGTTCTCTAGGTTTCCGAAGCTACTGCAATTGTGTTCCCAACCTCCGCGCGGGATATCGTGTGCTGGGGATATCGCGGACTAGTCCGCAGGTCCAGCCGGGTTAGCGCAGAATAAGGAGCCGGTGGACGGGGCCGGATACTTTGAAGGAGCCGCGTAGACATGACAGTAGGAAGCTACAGAGTATATAGATAAGTTTATGCCATTCAAGTGTAAAGAAGCGCTCCTCCCCCCACCCCGAGAACCTTCTGTCAATATTACATCGTGCATAACTCTACCCCTCGCGACGGGCCCGTCGTGAAGTATCTTTAGGGGATTTAACCATCTGATTGGTCGGGTTTGACAACTCTACACGGATGCCTTTCCACATAGCTCAACAACAAATTTCCATCAAGCGCATCAGGAAGTCTTGTCCGTGGACCCTGGACGAGGTGGGAAACTCCAACAATCCCATTCGGGGCAGTAAACATGATTCCATCGTCGGCAGTTTCGCTAGCGCCAGACTACGACCCCGCGCTGCAGGCTAAACGCGGGATGCAGTACGCGAACCCAATACTCTGGAGCAGCGGGTATTTGTGACCCTATCACAGCGACGTCCACCCAGCCGTAGCCTGGCCGGCGATGGCTTCGTTCGAATTCTTCCGGTGGACGCCCTGCGCGAGTCACGTCTGCGCCGACGGAGATGGCTTCTTTTTTGCGCTATGCTGAACTCAACAGTACGAACACGCAAGACATGCTTTTGTCTAGAGGAAAATACCTCGGAAATCAGTGAAGTTATCCTTTGGCTTACGCAGGCCTCGCTCGTTGCGGGCGATGATGGAGGTGAATTCGGGTATAAGAGAGGAGGTAGTTACCTCTTCCGCAAAGGATTGATGGCTCAAAAACATCAGCATCATTATCTGGACAAAGCTATTTTGAAGGCTCCTAATCTTCTCAACAATATTCTTCAAGATCACAATGTTCACATTCTGGCGCGTTATCGTCCTCTTCCTCCTCATCGGACCCAGCTTGGGTCTTCCGCCCCTGCGCGGGATGGTCCCGAGAGGAAGGACCAGGCCTCATCCCAACACGGCAGGGTCTACGAACGAAAAGTTCCACAACTGCAACGCGTATAAGTGGGATGTCTACCACGGTGCGAGTCCAGGTAGTGGCAAAGGACTCAAGGAGAACTGCTGCCAAGTAGCTGGCTTCACGCCGCAGAAAGGCTCGAAGATCAAGTGCTAGGCGTAACATACTTGGTCAACTACTTACGTGGTGGAATTATGCCACCAAGAAATAGCTCATGATGAGTTCTCATGTTGATGGAGCCGAAGGGGATATGATTTGGGTGCTTGGTGGCGGCGAGAGGATGGATAGACAGCTGGGGCTTGGCTCATTGAGGCTGGGGATCCGGACGAGTGTAAATCGGCCTTCCTTTAGTAGTTTATATATATGAATCGTGATGAGACTCGAGGCCTTTATGTTCATTGCAGGCTGAGACAGACCAATACATTGGTCAGGCCCGGACTTGCCTATGTTCATCATAACGCAGAGGCTTCCCATGACCAAAGTCCCGTTTTCAACCTGCTCAGACAAATCTTTAACCTGAACTGCTGAAGAGCTCCATCGACGTCGGTCTGCATGCGTAGTGCCTCGGTCTGAAAGCTGAAGCCGTCGCTGGGTTGATAAGTCATGACGCACCAAGCGCGGGGTGAGCACCTCCTGGCTTGACAGAGAAAATCGGGCCGTGTTCAGCTTTCTCGAATCTGCTGTCTTCCCTTAGATACTTCTTCTGACTTGGATAGATTTTGATGCCAAAACTCATCATCAGGTAGAATACTTAGATCATCCGCAAATCACTCATACTTGGGCCGCTCCGCTTATTCCCGGAGTCGCGGCCCCGCATGGCCCCGCACGGCGCCGGCTTCCGTCTCGCCGGCGACGGCATCCGGTGCCTCTCTGAAACATTGACTGCAGTTTCACCTGCGAAGGAATCTAGGGTGCTGCGTTAGCATGACTGAGTTTTATAAGAGGTAGTTTTCTAGCGACGGATGTTGCTGAGCTCGGCTGGGGGACGTAGCTTTCGTTGAGTTGCTGTCTTTAGCCCGGGGATATGAGCAACATCAACTCCTATCTCTTAAGCCAATGAAGCTCAGGTGAGCCAACTTACCGCCTCGAACAACGAGTCCGTCACAAATCTCTTATCTCTTCCCGCCCTTTACGAAATATCATCATGATGAGTCGTCCTTCACAGAGACATCATTATCGTGAGTCATTTAGGATAGTATATATAATTGAGAGTGAAGAACAGAGGAACAAAACATACCAAACCAAGCTCTCCCAAAAGCTTTCCCCAAACATTTCATCGCAACACTCAACACTATGGAATCTCCAACAGTTGCTCTTATTACAGGAGCCAATGGCGGGATTGGCCGTGCCGTTGCCGAAATCTTAGCAGCGGACCACCACTACCACGTCGTCATCGGGTCTCGGAGCCTTGCTGCCGGCCAATATGTAGCCAAATCCCTGAAGTCTCGTGGTCTGTTCGCGTCAGCTATACAACTCGATCTCACGGTCGACGCAGACATACTTGCTGCTGCCGCCTATATTTCAGAAACATTTGGCAAGCTCGATGTTTTGGTCAACAACGCCGCTGTACACTTTGACATGACGTATAGCCTCTCCGTTCGGGAACAGTGGACGTCCAATTTCGCCACAAACGTCGTCGGCACTGCCGTCTTGACCGACAAACTCTTATCGCTTCTTCGCAAGTCCGAATTCCCGCGGATCGTCTTCGTCAGTTCTACCAAGGGATCGATGGGCGCGGCGCTAGACACCACCTTGGCGTTCCAAGACCTCGCATTCAATCCGTACGATGCCAGCAAGGCCGCGGTCAACATGTTGACTGTCGGCTATGCTAAGGTACTGAAAGATGTTGGGGGAGTTGCGAATGCTGTCTGCCCAGGATTGGTCGACACCAAGATGACAGCATCTATGGGCGAAGAGATCTTGGCAAGTCATGGGGCTGCCTCGCCCGAGCTGGGCGCTATGAGAATTGTAGAGATGGCTACGTTGGAGAAGAGAAGTGGTGTGTCAGCGACATTTTCGAGTAGAAATGGGACTATTCCTTGGTAAGACTTGAGCACCAAGACCATGTCATTTTTCATGCCTGCTTTAGGTATATATGCTGATCAAGATGCCACTTCTCAACTATGCTATGACACTGCCTAATCGTTGTCCCGCCTTTAGTACTCCCCATCCTGCATAGTCACGAGACCATTCATGTACATATGCTTCACAACAGGATATGTCGCTAATGCGTAGTTGCTCTGACGACTTAGAACATAGTGCGGCGTGACTCCCTGGAACCCTTCAATAGGAATGACGTTCCAATCTGGGGTGAAAGCATGTAAGAAATAGGTTGCTGCCCAATCCAGGGGCCACGATGGCTTGATGGGAGTCCAGTCAATTTTGACTTCTCCATCATCCGCTGACGCTGTTAATCCGGCGTCAATGTCGAGCTCCAGAGTTTCGTTTTGTAACCCAAATAACTCAATTGCGTCCTCCGGATTCCAGCCAACTGGCGCAAAAGCTTTGCTGTCGAGGATGAGCACCTCGCCTGGTTCGCGAACCAGACTCTCCGCAACTCTGGTCAGGCACCAATTGCTGTGCGTTGTCCACCCGCCGTTGTAGACCTTGTGCATATTTTCCATCCAGAGCTTCGTCATCCTGGCACCCTTTTTCGACATGAAAGTGCCGCTGTTCAAGTTTTGATCTATCTGTCGGCCTCCGACAGCCGTGAATCCGCTCTTGCGCAGCGCAGCCACATCTCGTAACACCTGTACATCGAAATCAATGTACACACCGCCATATTCATGGACGGCTTTGACTCTCATGAAGTCTGAGATGTGCTCTTTATATGCCAATTTGACTCCTTGATTCGTCTCGCGCGGGGCTTCCATCCATTTCACTTGAAGACCGGGCATCGAAAAAATTCGCGCAGCCCACTTTCCGGAGGATCCGTTGCGAGCGCGATCAATCTGAGCTTCTTTGGCGTTTGTATGGAGATATATCGTGTGTGGTTTCAGATAGAACCAGGCTGAATACATCGATAAGTATTGTTCGAAGGCGAATTCAAGCTCAGAATCAATGTCGTAGAGGGCCCAGACAAAGTGGACTTGATTTGGTATCTCGTCCTTGCCGCGGAGGATTTTACTCGTGAAATTGAGATTGGTGTTCCGTCGCATTTTCATTATTATCAACGAGATGCTTATGAATGAAAGTGTAAAGAGTATGGGCAATACTGCACGGGGAATGGGCGGGCCTCTGAGCAGGGATGATAACCACATTGTGATGAAAGTGACAGAGGAAGGATTGAGATGACGGGCCTTGTAAGGGAGGTGTTCGTCGAATTTAACACACCACTAAACGCATCAAAAAAGTGGTGTTGACCTTCTGAATAAAGTTCCGAAGTAAGTTTCGGTCAGACTTCAGTAGCCACAAAAAGATCTCCGGATGTGCCGTGCGCATTGGCGGCGGTGCGGCAACCCACCGGTAGAAGGGGAACGTTGAAACTCACGGGCGAAGATGACGGGACGCGTTAAACACTCGGAAGTCTTTCAGGCTTATAACTTTGGCATTCTCTGAGGGCTACTCGCAGGCTTTCATGGAAAGTTACTAACACTGGAGAAAGAGAGGCTTGAGTTCCGGGTGTGGCATGACACTTCGGGTTTCCTACATGCTTGCGGTAACATAGACAGTCTGAATCACCGTGCTTCGTGGAGCGCATCGCGACTTTCTGGAGGTGCTTGTTGCGGAGATGATCGCCGAGCTCGAGGTTGATGTCGTGGACGGCACCAAAACCGCATCAGCCGTCTGAACACTTCCACCCAACGTCGAAGAGACAAGTCCTCCAACGGGCTGTTGAAGTGACGTAGAGTTCGAGGCGAGAGTCGTCGTCGCTACAGGCACAGTCTTTTCCGCCTCAAGAGTCGAGGTGATCGCCGGGAGAGTCCAAGGAGTAGCAGTCGGGGCAATGCTAACACCCTCGGCCGTGACATTCGCTGCAAGGGGCTGCGGCCACACGGCAGGGCCGGGCATGGTGTAGTTCACAATCCACGGGCGGTACATGTAGAACTCGATACCAGGCTCGTGGCCGGTGTACAAGCCGGGGATCTTGACCAACGGCCCCGGCACTCCGGAGGCGCCGCTCGAATTCTCGACCTCGATCTGCGCGCAGTTGAAGTAAAACTCGGCCCCACCGAAATCTCCCGCTCCGTGGACGCCAATATGTTCAATGCGGAGGAGATACTGTCCTGCCGGAGTCGCTTCGGGCAACTTAAAGGTGAAGTTGCCGACGTCATAGGCACCCCACTGGATGCCCTCGCTGGAGAATGTCTTGGGGCCGAGCTCGAAGATCTTGAACCAGTCGCCGGAGCCGTCGTACTCTCGCACGTCACCCGGAGCTTTGGAAAGGTATGCCTGCATCGGGCCGGGGTGCTGGATTTGCCCGCCGAAGTTGAGGCCGAACCCAACCTCATCGCCGGCCTTCACCTTGTAGACGCCGGTCTTGCTTGCGTACTGCATGGAGCCAGACTGGCAGCGGAGGTCTGTGCTGTCGTATCCGTTTTTCAGGGGCATGTAGCCCTGGGTATTCTCGCGGACATATTCGTTGTAGCCAGTGAAGTTGCCGTTGACGATGAGGTGGGGGAAGAAGTAATGAGCGGACGCGCTGGAGATGGCAGCGGCTAAGCTAAGGAGGGTGGAAGACCTCATCTTGATGTGAGGTTGGAAATGGAAAAGACTGTAAAGGGTGGAAATGAATGGATAGCCAACGACTTGACCGGCACAGGAGAAGATGACAGACCAGAAGGACGCTGACCTGGCATCTGAGTGGTGTTGCTTAGTTATGTAGAGGGAACACCACTTCATACGACTCTGACTGCCGGCCTCCTAATTGACTGCCGTGCAATCATCACCTGTACCTGAAAATGCCGGTTGGTCCTGTCATCACGCAAGCCGCCGACATGTTCATTCGACGTCTACCGTTCCGTTTCAAGAGCAGCCGGGGCTGGAGCGCACCCTTGAAGATGTAGGCGAATAGGCTTCAAAGGAGGACGCGTCCCTGCATGACAGTTCGTCGACCTAAGAAAACTCCCTAGGGAGGCGCACTAGGCTAATTTCAAAGCGGTTGTCCAAGAAGCACATCAATGGGGCATCCCACCGGCTGTCATGGGCGGCCCGCTTAGCTAGTGTATCCTTAATATCAAGAGCCTCTTGTCCTGCATGAGCCACAGCGCCTATCTGATAGGGCTTCCAGAAGCGCTCTCCGTACATTGGGTCGGATGCGGATAATCGTGAAGGAAGACAAGAACGTGAGGTCACTCTGCCACTGCCGGTGTAGGCGAAATAGGGGGTATCGGAATATGAGGCGCGGCTTTGCCTGTGAACTGTATGTGATCAAGAGGAGTATGTAGCATTGTTGTAATGCCCTGAGGGATACGTCTGGAAAACTTCTTTCCGAGCCGAGGAAGAACTAAAAAGTGCTCGTAAAGAGTGAGTGAGCATGGGCTTTTATTATGTGCCCGCAAGCGAACTTTTCTTCACTACATATCCTCTTGCCGATCAAGATCTATGTCGAGGTCTGTCTTCGCAATGACCTTATCTCTTCCTCGTATTCTTCGAGGTCCTTCTCTGCTTTCTCTCTGTCCCATCCAGTACCTTCTCCATCGGTGCCTGGCCACCCAGCATCTCTCATTATCTGTCTCCTCCTCAAGTCGCCCTCGCAGGGGTTGTCAACGTCGTTCGGCTGACATACGTCGCCCCGAAGAAGATCTGGCGTCCAGTTCATGATTCGATACTGCTCCTTGCAGAATTCGAAGAAGGTTTCGATGCGATAGGTCGGCATACATTTCCATCCCTCAGGCCCGTATGGGTCAACTTCCACATCGTACGGATTCGCATCCGAACACCAGGCCCAACGGGGAAGATCACCGTCGTTCTTCCACAGTATTACAACTCCGCGCTTGGTGTCGAGTAGGAGGGTCCATCCAACCTGCTCCTCTTGGGCTGATGCAAGGTCTATGATGTAACCCGGAAGTCTACCCTCTTTGTTGTCTAGCTCGGGGGGCTCGATGGCAGGCCATCTCTTGATTTCCTCAGAGTACTGCCAGTCGATATATTCAATTGGCCTAGTTGACTTCAGGATGCATGGAATACCATACGGGCCGGAAACGAAATATGGAATGCTCCTCAAAAGTTCAATGACCTCCTTCGTCTTACCCAGGCTAGCGAAATATTCGTGCGTGATTTGCGGCCAGCCGGTTGGAGGTGGGTATTCCAGGAGCGCCGCCTTTTCTGCATGCATGCGTTTCATGAATTCATAAAAGGATGTGATGGCTTTGACGGTAGCGTCGTGCGAGTACTCAGAAGACTGGGACATGTTCGAGAACGTTCGGAGCAAGATAGGTACGGAAGATGTCAAGAAATGAGTCTGATGATGTCGGAAGGGAACCAGCTTGCAACTGCCATAAATTTGAGGGTCGCGCGAAACGTTTGAACACGAGCTGGCAGAGGTAGTTGTTGAAATGGACAGTTGTTCATTTCCTGGGCGGTTGGGTATGTATGGCCGGCCGAACCAACAGGGTGGGGGTGGCGGAGTGTGTGATGCATGTTTGGGGGTGAATTCATGGGATATACGCAGCAGCAGAGCGTCCCAACGTCAAACACCCCAAATCCAAGCTTTCGACATCTGATAGTTCACTTGAATTTGCTCAACCAACGAATGCACATCAGGGGCCAAATTTCTATTTGAGGAAAGCCAAGGGTAAACACCCAGATCGCGTCCAACAATGTGATGCGATATCGTCGTTGAGATAGGTCGGGCCATCACCACGCTGAGTCTAGGCGAACACTCGATACCGCGCTAACGAATTTCAGCTGAATAAAATAGTCGACAAAGATGGGGTCCGCGCCGTTGTGCCGGCATCGGGCGGTAGACCAGGGGTGGGCTGTTGATTGTCGTCTGGACAGTTGGAAAGTGATTGATACCGCATTGCCTTCGAAGGTCACCGACACCCAACGCTTTGTGGATCATGGAGATCATGATGTTGGTAAAGATTTGATTAGAGATGGTGAAAAAGGTGCCATGATGTGCATTTATGTAGGGGCTATTGGGGGATGGGGGTTAGCTGGAGCCAGGAATGGGCGGCATCATGGGTCCGTTGGAGGTTAGGAGAGTCAAATCATGAAGTCCTTCACAGGAGATCAACCATAGACAGCAATATTTGAGAATATAAAGTGGTTGCTTGTAGAAGGTTCATTCGAAATAAACAATTCAGGTCAAGCTTTCAAGCGTCCCATCCTTGTGGTTGTTACCTCGATACTTTATAGTCACTTCTGAGCACATAGACGATGCGCTTACCAATTCTTTTTGCCTCGATACACTGTATCACTTCCACCATCGCCCATGCAGGCTTCGCTCAGCCGTCTTTGGTAACTCGTCAGCAGACGACTGACGCAGAAATCATTGCGAAGTATTCTTCCACAGGTCAATGTTTTGACTATTTCAACAACGACAACAGGGACAAATCTCTCGCTCCTTGCAAAATTTGGTGTAAGGCTAAAGGGTCCGACAATTATGGAGTAAGTGACTTAATCAGAGAGTTTTGCTAGCCGGGCAGTGTCGACACACATTTACCCTCTTAAAGCGACTATGTTTTCTACATACTCACTTTCGTCGTCGTGCCTCGTCGTCGTCGTCGTGCCTCGTCGTCGTCGTCGTGCCTCGTCGTCGTCGTCGTGCCTCGTCGTCGTCGTGGAGCCTCGTCGTCATGGTGCCTCGTCGTCGTCGTGTATCGTCGTCGTTGTGGTCGTCGTCGTCGTTATTATTATTACTACCCCTATTGTTTTCTCTACTACTGTCGTTCTTATAAAAGTATTAGGTTTGCTACGATACTTTCCGGGTAGCAAAACTCTTGTCAGAGGAATACAGCTGACTATGAATGCGCTCAGTGCAAGGGTGATGGTGTGCCGCGAGAAAACTACGTCGAATCTTTGATTTACAAGGATGAAGATGGAAAAGAATGGGTGGCGGGAAAATGCGAGTGTAACTTCGAAATCGCCGAAGAGATATTCGACGTTGTCGTCGAAGCACTCGAAGGTATCGGCGAGGCCGTGTGCGCAGTTATGCTGGAATCTTGCAACATTATCTTGCAGTGGGGTGTCATGGCAGTCCCTGGCGGTCCATTTCTCAGAACTGCAGTTCAAGGAGCCAAGACATTCGTCGAAAACGGTCTGGATGCCGCGTCTTTTTTTGACAACTGGGTCGGCAAAGCTTGTGGCATTCCTTCTTGGGACTTTGACCTTTTCGCAGTGTTCAACCCACTCGCGAACGCTCCCGACTCACTCGGAGAGTCAAAGGGTTGTCTGAGGAAGAACAAGAGCAAATGCAAGAGGGTGGATCCTAAGCCGGACCCTAAGCCGACGAACAAGCCTGCTGTTACTAATAAGCCCAACTCCAGTGCGCGAGATTCCCCAACGGCTTCGGCCACGACTTCTGCTTGCAAGATCGAAAGACGTGCCAAGGACGGCGCGGCCAAGGACGATGTGCCAAAAATATTTGGCGAAGCAGAGACGTCAACTGAAGGCTGCGGCAAGGATGAGACAATCCACATCACGAGCACTTCCAAAGACATGGGGTACTATGAGTCTGAAGTGCCAATGACTTGCTCGAAACAGTGGTCCCAGGCCTGTTTCCATTACAGGTAGATTGCCAAAAATCTTCTCGCTCTTCGTGATTTTAACAGATCTCTGACCTCTTGAGTGCAGGTCGGTGATGAGTGTTCATACGAACACCCCGGACATGGTCCGATGGACCTGCGGCGCGACCGCGGGCACCAGTAACGACGGCTCAGCGACCGACGACTGGGGTTTAGTTGCGATTCAAAAGCCGATGAAAACGCATCAGCACTGGTTTCCCTGGATGAACGGATTCGTTGCTCGAACGACCCTGGACAACAAGGGCAAGAAGAATATCAAAGGTTGCGAAAGAGACGAGTGGCCCCCGCGGTACTTTTGGCCCTTAGAAGCCGAGGCAGACAAAAAGAAATTAGTGCAGCGAATACGCTTGATCGAGTGGCATGAGAATGGCGGTGCTGGATCCATGTTCAAGGGCTTCTGCAAGAACAACGCTGCCGCGTCTGTGAAAGCGGATAAGACGTATGAGCAGAACCAGTTCGTCAAGACCATCGGGGAGGCCAAAATCGAAACACCGGAACCAAACAAGAAGCCAATTAGTAAGTTAGAAAAAAGATATTGGGGTCTCTGGAAGTCAAAACTGACCATCAACTCTTAGCGGTCGTGAGCCACGTTTCTATCAATACTCTTCGGGCGATTTTTACGATCAAAGACTGGGACGGGCTTCCGGAGGAGAAGGGTGACGCTGCGAAATGGCACGGTTTGAAGGAGAACAAGTGCTGGCCCAGTCTCTTGGCTCCCGAAGACCCTGGTTTCGCACTGCTTACAGACGACGAGTTCTACAAGCAGGGTCAACATCCAGAACTGGCCCACCACACCGCAAGCTATCGGGGCCTCCCGGATCTCCAAGTTTTGAAGAAGGCGCTGAAGGACTCGAACCCCTCGCCTCCATTTCCATACAGCGACATGGATGCCGCCGCTTATGCCAAGAGGAAGTTCAACGCCAAGTTGATACCAGACGAGTACAGAGGAGTTTTGCCAGGTATCCCGGCTCTGCCCAAGCCCGCTGTCGTGCCTCGTGTGATAAGGCGAAATCTGACTGAACTGACGGAAGATGATTCGAAGGAGCTCGAGTGGGCTGATCTCGATGTGGATGTCGACAGTTATAATGATGAAGAGTTGGATGAGTGGTTTGAGAGATATGCGGAGCTGTTGAAGAGGCGGAACATGCGAGGGTCTGGTCGAGTGTCGCCTCAAGTAGCCGTGGCCCAGCCTACACCTGTCATCAGCACGCGGGGAATGGCAACATTAGCCATGGAGGCATCTAGACTGACCTCGGAATTTCCCCGGGCTACTCATCATGATGGGTAGGCAGAGAAGGATACAAGAAGAATGCATCACGAGGCTGATTAGTGGGTGCCGATTCCATGAAGACGAAGGATTGATGATGTTAACGTGACGAGAGGATAAGGGGTTTTTGAATGAGTTTTACTATGAGGGCAGTGTCAGTTAACTATCCGGGCGGGGTCTATACACTTACATGCAATTTTTATATCCTACTAGACCCCCTATATATCCTAGCCTATATAGTCGCTTTCGTTGTCGCTTTCGTTGTCGCTTTTGTTGTCGCTTTTGTTGTCGCTTTTGTTGTCGCTACCGTCGTCGTCTATCGTCGTTGTCTATCGTCGTTGCCTATTGTCGTCGTCCATCATCATCGTCGTCCATCATCGTCGTCCATCATCATCGTCGTCTATCGTCGTCGTTTATCGTCATTGTCTACTCTCGTTATTATTATCGCTATCCCTGTCGGTTTCTCTACTACTATCGCCAGTCTTACAGAAGTATCAATTACGCTATTAGACGTATAGGGGATACTGCCCGGCTAGCAGAGCCCCTTTGTATCCTCACCTTCATGAGTAGGCGAAGTGAGACACACTTGATGAGTTCTTGGCCATGCCATACCAGGAGCACGAGGTGGTATATTATCCGTAAAGCCAAGAGCCTCCAAAATTGCTACGTTCCCAGTAATCCGGATCGAAGATCTGGAGTTAGAAACAGTCAGCTGTCTAGTTGCTCAAGTGTGAGGCATCACTTCGCGGACTGGTTGAATTCCTGGAGCGCTTGGCGGATGAGCTAGATTAATCCAAACTGAAGTGAGGTTATTCTACAAGGTAGGTGGGAGGTGTGAACAGGGCGCTGCTCCGGTGGCTGCGCCGAGTGAAGGGCCAGCATCGGCGGTCTGTTACTCATGTTACGACGACACGCAGTCATCGAAGCGTGAAAGTAAGAGGTAAGTTACCAATACCTTTCAAAGACTCTTGACTAGATGGTGGGGTCCAAAGAATGCCCAAACACTTGTAAACACTGGGTTGAATTATGGTCAGCATAAGCCAACATGAAGAGGCGATACCTAAATACCATCCTCGAGCCAATCTTTGTCTCGCACCCTCCCTACCTGTATTAATAACTCCCGACATAAGCCTGGGGTCCATTCGGTTACCAGAAACTGATTCCTCCACTTCAATCAACCACGGTCTCTCTGGGACGGTGGTGAGGCTTGTACGCTGATGACGGCGCCAGGCTACTACGCCTCCGCGCTGTGACAAGGCCACGATCGCTGCCACGACCCATCCCATTCCCATTCCCATTGCCCATCAACTGGTCTCTTGAAGTCTACCCAAGCTGTTGCCTCCAGTACTGATCCTCAGAATGCCCACTTGGTCGAGAAAACCTTGGTTCTGCGCCAGAAGAAGGGCATGAAGAATTCGCAGCATTTTGAACTCCAGGTAAACGCCCAGTAAAGCCAACACAATCAACCCCTCTCCCAACCTCTCAAACTCCTGAAGTAGTCTCGGCTGGTCTTGATGACTGTCGAGCAGAATTACAACATCCCAGCCCTACCACTCCAGTTCCTTCTTATCCGCACCACCGCAACCTCCATCGCCATCCACGTTCTGCGGTTTCCGCCACTCGTAAACCCCACCTCTTTTGTCAAAAGCGCTCTTATCCCACGCAACCTGCTGCATGGCCCTCTTCACCCCAACATCCAGCAGAGAATCGCTCTTCTTCATCGGCCCGTCGCCCTTGTCGAGGAAGCGCAGACGCTCGTCCAGGAGAAGGTAGCTCCCGGCCATCGTCTGGTTATCCTCCGGGACATAACACGGCAGGTGTTTATGCCTGTCGCAG
Organism: Colletotrichum sp. SAR 10_66; assembly: GCA_028639655.1. Taxonomy (NCBI): domain Eukaryota; kingdom Fungi; phylum Ascomycota; class Sordariomycetes; order Glomerellales; family Glomerellaceae; genus Colletotrichum; species Colletotrichum sp. SAR 10_66. The sequence goes on along the minus strand of JAQIUS010000348.1, from coordinate 12,899 downwards.
AAGGTCCTCCACTGCTCCTCGGAGATGAGAAACTTCCGCCCGTCGCGCACCCGCGTGTCGTCCTCGTTCTCGCCCTCGACGATGAGGCACTGGAACACCTTCCAGCGGAACGGCGCCAGCTCCGCAATCTGCGCCGCCATGTCCTCGTCCCAGTTGTAGATGTTGACGACCGTGTTGAGCTTGAACATGATGCCGTACTCCCGGCACCACTCTGCGATGCGGAAGACCTGCGCCACGTGGTCTCCGTCCGCCTGGCCGTTCTCCCCGCGCCCGATCGCCTTGTTCGTCTCCCGGACGAACGAGTCGCACGAGATGGCGAGGATGTCCAGGTACCGCCCGTGGTCGCGGAGGAACTTCTCCTGGATCTTGCTTCCGTTGCTGACGATGCTGACGCTCTCGAGGTCTAGATCCTCTTTGCAGTACCGGAGAAGCTCTCCTAGGAACTTTGGGTGCAGGAAGGGCTCCCCGCCGGCGATGTTGAGTTTGCGCATGCCGGCCTCCTTGAGGAGACGCAGGCCGCGCTTGGCCTCATCCAAGGGGAGGATATAGCCTGAGGTGTTGGTGTGGAAGCAGAACCCACAGGCGTAGTTGCATTCGCGGGAGGGGAAGTAGTTTACGGAGACCGGGGCGTCCGGGTCATCGGCCACTTGCGACTTAGACTTCTCCAACGTCTTGTCGCCTCCAGAGGGACAGACTTGGGATGATTCGGCGCCGCGCCGACGTGAGAGATAAGCTACTGTAACTGCCGGGACCGCAACGACCCAAACGAAGTATGGGATGGCGAAGAAGAGCGCCAGTGCCGCTTCGGCGAATGATGTTGACATCCCCATCCTGCCTGGGCGACCTCTCAAAGGAGGCGAAGGCTTGGAGACTTAGATAGCTGATCAAAGCTCGTTTGAGCTAGTCCTTGTTTCTAGACAGCTATTGTCGATGAGCAGAGAATCATGTTGATGGGGGGACATCGGGCTGTTGATAAGGTATTAGAGTTCAGCCAGGTGCTTCTCATTTCAACCCCCCACTTGATTGGAGCAAAGGAGATGTCGTGAGCTTATGTAATGCTAGACCGCCTGCAATATCCCGACCGACGACGTACTGCAACGTTTCCTGCAGCTCATCTACTGGACATGATCTTGCCAACACACATTCGGGTAGAGACGCAAACGCCATGGACACCCAAACCGCCGCGAACAGACGGAAGTTCGCAGTGATATTTGTCCTCGGTTTGTCCTCTCGTGTTGGGCACACAGATGCATACTTATCATCTCGATAGGAGCACCTGGATCTGGCAAGGGGACAATCTGCGCGTACCTGGCACAAAAGTACAGCCTATTGCATTTTTCTGTTGGGGACAATCTGCGCACTTGGATGCAAGCAAACCGCGAGACGCCTCTCGCCGGCCGGATCCAGGAGAAGCTCGACCACCAAGGCTTCCTCACGTCAGAGGAGCTGAACCCTTTTCTGTGTCTTGCAATCGAAAATGCAATGCGACAAAATGGTCTGAAAGGAATTTTGATCGACGGCTTCCCGAGGTGCGAGGAGCAACTCAACTCGTGGACCGAGTGGCCCTTTCAAGACAGACTCCGTTTGGTAAGCGGCGCGAGGCGAGCATGCAAGTCCACAGACTTATGGTCGTTAACCCGGATAGGAGGGGAATGCGAAGCCCGATGTCGTATTGCTGCTCAATGTGAGTAAAGAAAACGCCGAGGCCAGATACCTCGCCCGGGGTCGTGATCGCAACGACAGTGCAGAGAAGTTCACCAAGAGGTATGCTGAATACTTAAATGAGGGACCGCCTGTCGAACGACACTACCGAGATGCAGGCCTCCTGGTTGAGGTGAGCCTTTTGTTATTTGCCCCCCTGCCTGTGATTGTAACCGTTGGATGCGAGACTGAAGAACCCGTATAGGTCGATAATAATGGTTCCAAGGAAGAGAATGTTCCTGAAGTCGAGAAGACGCTGGAAGCCAGCCCTCTGTGGGCAAGGGCGGTTGTAGATCACGAGATGAAGTCATGGTTCGTTGTGTGAGAAATGGCCATCATTGCCGAAGACTGGTGGCGATAAAATGACGACTGCCATTGAAGTTGACTAAATGAAATCGCAAAATGGGGCTTGAGGTATACGCTCACACAAATCACAGCCGATGCGGTTGTCTGAATGTTCTTTTGCGCCCTTGCACTGGAGCTTCAATAGATAGACCAGAACTAGATCATGAGAGTGCCAGGCGATGGCATTGGGGGGGCGTTGTGTAGTACGACTATGCGTCTGTCATTCATTCCTCGTTGTCTCGTTCAAATCGTTAATTCCACCTTCTGCATGACCCGTGTTGCACCCATTGCGCCTCGAATTTCGGATGCTATTCGCTTTGAACCTACTGGTCTGGATCGAGTAGCTAGCTTTGCGAACTCTTGATTCGCAGCTGCAGGACAGACGCGGTATCCTTCATCCTAACAGGTCGTCTGACTTCACCTGTCGACGTAGCTACCGCGATGCTTACAACTAACACTCCTGCTTGAGTATCGTACTATTGGTTGTATAGACAAGTCTGAAGCTGGGCTCGCTTCACTTGTCAAGCCCCCGTGCCTTGACGAAGCGATTGATTTGCTCGCGAGTGAGCTTGTCGTTGTATTGCTCTTGACATTCGTAGAAAGAAATGAGCTCCTGCGTGCAGTCAACCATGGCGGCGATGTCGACACTGCTCTCAGCTAACCAGGCACCGTAACGCTGCACCCGGCCAAACCTAAGATCCGGCTGCTTCTCCTTGTCCGCGGAGTTCGGGGTTCCTGGGGTCGGAGGCAGTCCAGGAGCCCTGCCTTGGGCCTGGGCTAGGGCCGCACTCGCAGCAGCAATGCCCGCCGCCGTTGGCTGGTTCGATCCTGACATGCTGGACGACGGCCTGAGGACCAACACGAGAAGGATTGCAGTCAAGGCAATAGTGTGCGGTGGATACAGAAGAGGAAGGTCTGTCATGTAGTGGTCGTTGATGATGGACCAACCCAGCGCAACGTCCTCCTGAGTCAATGCCAGCTCTTGCTGGTAGTTGTTGAGGGTGCGATATGGTTGGTAGACGATGAGTTGGGAGCTCATCTCGGATATCATGAAGAACTCGCACTCGCCGAGCTTCGAGGTGTCGAGTCCGAGAAAGTCGGGCCACAACGAGCGCGCCTCGCTGACAATCAAACGAATGTGCTGTGGACACTCCTCCATCTTACAAGCCAGGTAGAGGGCGGTCGCTACGACGAGGTATGGGTTCGTTCGGCGGATTTCGACCTTTGTGTAGAAGCGCTTGATGTAGACCTGGGCAGTGGCCATGGCCTGTTGACGAACAACCATTCGTTTACCGAGACGATTAACCTCTATGGTTTGAGTTAGCGAGACAGTATCGGCGAAGAAACGCGGCAGGGAACAAACGTTGGTTGAAGTAGACGCCCAGGTGCCGCTGCTGCGGGAGGGAGAACATCTGGACGAGGTCGGCATTGTCGTCTTCCAGCTTCTGTCGCACCGCACCGAGGTCGTCTTTCGAGAAGAGCCAGAAGCGACGCTGGGTCGACTCCCAGTAGTTGGCAGCCATGACGACCTGGAGCAGTATCGATTCGAGCCCTATGTCATGATTTTGCGTCTCAATTGCACCGTACAGCCGGTTGACAGAGGTGCCCGGTTGGAACGGAGGAATGCAAGGCTGAGGGTTGAAGTTAGAGAATGGCTGCGAGGCTGGTGAACACTAAGAGGTTGTGGCAGTTCCTACGTCTGGTGTGGCGGTGCGCGTCATCCGATAACGATAAGATGGAATGTGCCGCGGGACGGGCAGACGGGAATAGAGGAAGCCGCTGTCACTGGACAGGGCAGCCACAGAAGCTCTGGAGCACTGAAAGCTCCGGCAGGACTGCTAATTGGCGGCAGCTGATTGCCTCGCTTGTGTCGCCTGTGGGACCCCGGCACCCTCTGAACCCCCCCCATGTTGCCGAGCTTTTGACGCTGTGGCTTCTGCGCGAACCACTTGCGGCAGGCGGGAGCGGGTTCTACTTTTTCTTGGTCGACGCCGCACCTCACGATCCCTCCTACGTCAGTCCTTGTGACTTGCAGCATGCAAGTGTCGCGACAACACCTTTCCCAACCCGCCATGTCTGAATGAGACAAAACATACATACCGAACCCCCCGCGAGCGACTCACCTTACCGATAACCCTCGTCGTCGCCCCATGACTCCCGCGTCGAAACCGAAGCCCCGACTCTACTGCCCTGCGCCCTGATGCCGCTGCTGCCATGGGCGTGACAGAATGGGTTGCCGAGCTCGAGATGGACATGGAAGAATCGCAGAACCAGCGCGATAAGCGCGTGGAGGAGCTCTGGAAGCAATTGGACGTCCAGGGCACCGGCTATCTCGACTTCAAGGGTCTGCAAAAGGGCCTGAACAGGATCGATCACCGTCAGCATCTTTCTTTGTCCGACGCTCCCGTGTGGGATGGTACTGATGTCGCGCTGCAGCCATGAAGAATGCGGAGGACATGTTGCGGCGGATCATGACCGTTGTCGACACCAACGCCGACGGCAAGATTCAATACGAAGGTGAGCTGCGAACGGGGGTTTTGAGCTGAGACTGGAGCTCGTTGGCTGGGTTCCCCTGTCTTGGGGTCGAGGAGAGGTGCTAATGGGTGTTGATGCCAGAGTTCCGCACTTTCGTCGAGCAGACCGAGAGGCAGCTCATGATATTGTTCCAGTCAATAGACAAGGATAACAATGGACGACTGGACAAGACGGAGCTGCAGGAGGCCTTCAGGCGGGCCGGGCTGGTTGTGCCGATGCGCAAGCTCAGTGCCTTCTTCGGAGATATCGACATGAACAACGACGGCTTCATCAGCTTCGAGGAATGGAGGTGAGCCTGATTCCCCTTGCCTCAAGGGTTCTCCTTTTCGTGTCAGAGATGACGGGCTGGAAATGACCGAAATTTGGTCCCATGTGATGGCGGGGCCTCAGGGGTTGTGATGTTCTCGGTGTAGTTCGGTGAAGGGTGGAGACCGAGATCTCAGGACGCTTCGCCGACACGCCGTACATCGTGGTCTCCTCCAGATCCCATCTGTGCAAAATTGGCAGAGGAGCAATTCACTGACAAGGCATCTCTGATAGGGACTTCCTCCTGTTTATGCCAACGCACAACGGCCATGCGCCGCTCAAGGCAGTATTGGACTTTTATTCTTCCATTGTCACTCTCACGGCTGAGGGTGATTCGATGGTGTCGGAGGAGACACTTGAAGGCTTAGGTACGACCGGCTTCCTTCTGCAAACCCTCTTTGGATCCATTTTGAGGATCGCATCACCTTCGGATCGTGAGACTCCGGCCGAGCCCCTCACCGACACGGACGGCCCGATGGTGCCTTCTCAAGAGGACAATCCTGACATTTCGAAAATTCCTACCTCATCAAAACCAGCACAGCAGACTTCACCAAGCAGCTTCAGAGACCCTACCGCGACAATACCGTCAATACCGACATCAAAACACCCAACCATCACCGACAGCGTGGACGTCGACATGGCGGCGGCGGCGGTCCTCCAGGCCGGCGCCAAGGCCGCAGACGAACAGTATACCGGCCTCGCGACCATTCGAAAACTCCCCGGCGTCGGCACCTCCCAAGCGAAACCGGTCACTGGCTCCGAGCAAGGCTCCAGCTGCGATGCAACTGCTGAACGCAAGACCAAGAGACTGACTGACTTCGCTCCTGATCCAGGTTATTTCATCGCGGGTGCCGTCGCCGGAGGACTTTCGCGAACTGCCACCGCCCCTCTCGATCGTCTCAAGGTGTACCTACTTGTCAACACGCGAGCCACCACCGAGACTGCTGCCACCGCCTTGAAGCAAGGGCGACCAGTAGATGCTCTTCGCAATGCCGTCCGCCCCTTTGGAGATGCCGTCAAAGATTTGTGGAAGGCGGGCGGCATTCGGAGTCTTTTTGCAGGTACGGAATTTGTCAGTCACGGCGATGCTGCCGGCGTCCGAGTCATCTCTCGGCCCAGGGCATCGCCGTTGAAGCTTGTTTGCCCGATGCATTTACTGACCGAGTCAAGGCAATGGACTCAACGTCATCAAAATCATGCCCGAGAGCGCCATCAAATTCGGATCCTACGAGGCCGCGAAGCGTACTCTCGCTAAGCTCGAGGGCCACAACGACCCCAAGCAAATCAACGGGTACTCGAAATTTGTTTCGGGTGGTGTTGCCGGCATGGTTGCCCAGTAAGTCTAGCCCGTTTCGATCGCGATTGTTGCTGCTCGATCCCTGCCAACTCAAATGTTTCCATCCCATTGGTGCTGGATTTTGTCGCTGTCACTGTTTCATTGTTATATCCGGCTTTGTTTGCTGACTGCAGGCTTTCAGATTCTGCGTGTATCCGCTTGACACGTTAAAGTTCCGCCTCCAAACATCAACAGTCCAAGGTGGCCTCACTGGTAATGCACTCGTTCTTGATACCGCCAAGAAGATGTGGCAAGCGGGTGGAATGCGCAGTGCGTACCGCGGTGTCACCATGGGCCTGATGGGCATGTTCCCTTATAGTGCCATCGACATGGGCACATTTGAATTCCTCAAGACTTCGTACAAGAGGTACATGTCAAAGTACCGAGGCATCCATGAGGAAGATGTCAAGCCAGGAAACATCATGACTGGGCTTATCGGAGCCACCAGCGGAGCCTTTGGTGCATCGGTGGTGTACCCACTGAACGTGCTGCGCACCCGTCTCCAGACGCAAGGCACGGCAATGCACCCCGCCACTTACACGGGCATTTGGGACGTCGCACACAAGACATTGAAGAATGAAGGCATGCGAGGCATGTACAAGGGCCTCACTCCCAATCTCCTCAAGGTTGCTCCTGCTCTGAGCATCACTTGGATTGTGTATGAAAACTCAAAGAAGCTCCTCGGATTAGAGTGAGGTGCCAGGTAGAAAGGAAAGCATTGGAAACAGGGGGTGGTTGGTTATCACTACAAAGAAACGCTCAACTACAGCGGCCGCGAAAGCCGGGGAGTATTCTAGGAGCGTCATATGGAGAGGGAAGACTATGGGACGGCGTAGGAGGAATGAAATAGCCTGGTCGCCGATTTGAGAGCGGCTCATGATACAATTGCTTGAGGAACATGGCCAGTTGTCATGGCGTTTGGAAGACGTGGAGGCGAGATACCAGAAGACTTTCCATTTAGATTGCCCAGACTTGGGTGGCTACTACCACGGCGTAGGCAGTCGGATATACCAAAGATCGATGAGCGCTAATAGTGCAAAGTGGATAAACCACGTGGGGGCGATGCTTATTGAGGCTATCGTGACGACGAACGGGTCCTGCATTTTGTGTGCCGACCGGTCGGTGCCTAGATCTAACCTTTTCCTCGCGATCCGCCTATTTCCCCTCCCCCAAATCTTCAGATGGCAGGCCGGTGACGTGGACATGGACCTTCGGCGTCATCGTCTGCCCTACGAGGACCAGAAATCTTCAATTTTAACCCCGACAATGGATAAGCTTCATCAAGAGCTTACGTGCGATCGTCGTCACCCCGCGCGTCGAGTGCTCCAACCATGAGGAAGCTTGATTGACGACATACCCCGTCGAGGTGCAGATGCGGGCACACGACTGTGATTCGTAACACCGCCAGCACTGAGCAGAGGGTAACACACATTAAGGTATGTATGGCCGGCCGGCCGACCCCGGCTCGGAGCGATAACCGAAGCGGCCAGCATGGGGACTTTTGTCAGCGTAATATCGGGGTGAAGATGGTCCACCTCCACCACCTTGCGAAGTGATTGCGAAGAAATGTCAACTGTGAGAGAATGAGACAGAAAAAAAACGGGTACCAAAAGACAGTAGCTTCTTCCTGCCGTAGGCATCCAATCCCAGTCGACCGCTCTCCCAACAATCTGACAGAAGTACCCTCTGTGCCTCTTCACAGTTGCTGTCGGGCGCGGCCCTGCTCCACCCCTCCACCTCTGTCCAATTGAGTTTGGTGCTACCGTTAACCAGCTTCCTGTTTCGTTTTGGGCGCACAGGCGTGTATCACGCAAGCCTACCAAACCAGCGTATTCGCAGGCGGCAGGAGTCAAGCATTTTCTGGCGGTGGTGCTACTGCGTAAGTCAAGCATCGCGGGGCCCGTTTGCTTAGTTGCTAAGACGCAGAGTCCCCGCCTCCGCCGTCCACCGCTGCGTCGGTACGCGGTCTCATATCTCCCTGATCTGCAGGCTGACGAGTCGCCCCCTCCTTTGCAGCAGTCATGTCGAGCATGCTGTCGCCGTATCGGGTACAGGCGCCGGTGCGGAAACCAAACACTGCTGCTATCGTAATTTTTCTTCGAGTTCCAATGTATGCGTAGTAGTGTGTCTTGCGTCTTCGGCGGCCGCGGCTGGATGACTGGCCGGGGTGTTTCTGCATGGCTATCTCTGCTCGTAAATTCGCAATCGCACGGCGGGTGGTTGGGTTTGGGTTGACCGATGTCGACGCCGGTTAGCCGCAGAAGGAACGGGACTGGACTTGCCTCATTCAACGGTCCTGCCCGTGCCGCCGCTGTATCTCTAAGCCGACTCTTTTCCCTTTCTTACATTCCTCCCTTCCGAACTTCCCCTCCTACGTACCTGCCAACGCTGGAACACGCAACTATCGTCGTCTTCCTCTGCTTTCCCATCACCACCAGCAACGAACCCCGCCTTACGACGACAGCTTGCGCGCATTGTTTTCCCTTCTTACACAATTACAATTCGCATTGTAAGCTAAGCCGTCTTCAACAAGGAATTCTCCGAGGAAGTCGAGGCCGTGCCGTTTTGGTCTTGGCAGTCCGTTTTACCCGTCCCTCGACACTGCGCGTATCAGCCAAGCCCGTTGCGATTCAGCACCTGTCAAACCTCTTGTCAAAGGAGGTGTGAGAGACGGGACTGACCGTTCAGACCCTGAGGTTACCGTCGCAGTTTGTTTTGGGACGAATTTCTGGAGTGGGTGTAAGGGGCTGCCGTCTCAAGAGCCCAGCGAAAAAGCTCAAACAGTAGCTGCAATAAGCTGTGACCCCGGCATTGAAGAAACAGGGAGCGTAGTAGTAAAGCAGAAACCATCTGAAGGGAAGGGACACACACAGACACACAGACACACAGGCACAGTCAAGTCAGTCAGGCAGAGGGAGAGAGGCAAGATCGAAACGGTACACAAATAGAAACAGGCCCTGCTCTTGGGCTGCTGCCGTCGCCATGCCGGCCCCGTATTCCGACAACCTGTACTCCGCCGACGACTCCGATTTCGAGGTCCCGGACGACGACCTCGACGTGCATCTGTCGCCCACAGACGGCTACTTCCAGAGCTCATCGTCGTCAGCGGACAACCTCTACCCTCCGCAACAGGAACAGGAGCTGCAGCAACACCAATATCATCGTCGTGACCACACCACCGACAACGTCACCGACGCGACGCTGCCCACCTCCGCCGGCGTCCCGCATGTACCCAACGTCCTCGTCCAAGATCCCTCTCTGCAGCAGCAGCAAAAGTCCTCCAAGAAGGACACCGAGGCTAGGGAAGAGACAAGGTTAAACACCCCGCCGCATACGTACGATCGAGGTACCTCGTCGATCGAGAACGACGACTACCACTACGACGACGGGTTCTCTTCCATCGGCGACAGCGTAGCCACGCCGTCCCACACGACGACGTACACCTCCCACGCCCAGAGCTCGTCGTCTTATACGCCGTACTCGCCGTCCACCGACACCCCGCTGCGCACTCCCAGGACACACCCAAGAAGGAGCCTCTTCTCCCATACGCCATCCCTCTTCAACATCCCGCGAGAGGCACCGCCGGCTTACACGCCCTCGCCCACGTCGCCGCTATCGTCGTCATCCCCAAGAGAGTTCAGGAATTACCAGACCTTCTCCCCCGTAGTAGCCATGGGGGCCCCAGAGGAAGCGCGGCACCTGCTGGGCCGCGACCCCGAAAGCATGGGAGGCGACGAGCCCTACCAAGACGACGAGAGGCCGCTGCCGTGGAAGGACAGGGTCCTTAAGAGGTTCCCGTGGGCGTCGAGAAGGACGCTGAAGATGGTGCTCTTCGCCCTGTTGATGTTTTCCATCTTTGTCGGCTTCTTAAGTATGTTGAGCGGGACCGTGAGCCACTCGGTAGGTGACATTCTTTTCCAAGACTTTTGTTTTCTATTTTCATCAAAAACTCTGTCTCTCAATCTAACACACACCTAGTCTCCCTCAAAGGAGCCCGCCAAGAACTTCGACCCTGTCACCGGCCTCCCAATCAAAGATGGGCCCGAAGCTCCTGCCGAGCCTTCCAATCCCACCACGCCGTCGCAGCCCGGCTCCGGCCCAGCCAGACCTCTCCCCTGGCGACCTCAGTCCGCCTGCGCCCAGAACGAGCACCGTTTCGAGACCAGAGTCTTCGACGTCGGCTTCGACTCGTCCAAATCGCTGAGCGTCCTCCAGACCGTCCAAGAAGGCAAGCAGCCCTCCCACGGCGGCTACCGACCCGACATCACCGGTGACATTGTCGTCCGCCGCCAGCTCTCCGACAGCCCCGGCCCGTCCGTCGAGGTCGAGGTCGTCGGCAACGACGAGCGCCTGGACGTCGAAATTGAGTGGGACGCCAAGATCCAGCAGCTCCGCGTAAAGGCCCCCGTCGCCATCGAATGGAGCCAGACCTCGCAGCCGTGCATGGCCATCCGGGCCACCGTCTGGGTTCCCGCCGACGCCGAGCTCAACCAGCTCACGCTCGCCGCGTTCCACCTCGGTGTGCGCTTCGTTGACGACCTCGCCGTCTCCGTGAAGGACACCCTCGAGATCCGCACCTACGCCGGCGACGTCCGAGTCCCCGGAGGCACCGCCGCTGATTCCTCTGCCTACCGCCTCGACGCCCGCAACATCGTCGTGCAAACCATCTCGGGCGACATCGCCGGCGGCTGGCCCCTCTTCGACTCGCTCAAGATCCGCTCCGAGTCGGGCGACATCGCCGCCGCCGTGCAGCCCAAGCCCGTTCTCGAGTCGCGGCCGCTGCCCGCCGTGCTCGAGGTCTCCTCCGTCTCCGGAGACGTCTTCGTCAAGCAGCCCCTCGACGAGGCCGCCAAGAGCGCCAAGCCCGATACCGTCATCCCACCGCGCAATTACATCACCACCATCGAGACGAAATCCGGCATGATCCGCGCCTGGGCTGCCTTCAGCACCGCTGCCGTGATTGATTCCATCTCGGGCGACATCGGCGTCACCCTTCTCCCAGTCTACGACCTCAGCCTGCTCCCGTCCACGACCGCGGCGGAGCCTGAGCTTATGACCAAGACGAAGTCGGCCAACATCGCCGTCACCGTCCTGGAACCCCTGTGGGTCGAAATCGCAAAGACGCTCTCCCGCGGCGAGAGGGAGAAACAGAGGGCGAACCCCAACCTCCCCGTCGACATCCCCACCAACCCGCTCCCCGTCCCCGACATCCCCGCCAAGATGCCCCGCATCCCGCATATCCCCAACATCCCCTTCATCCCCATCGGCGCGCGCGACCCGTACCGCAACTTCCCGGGCTCCGACCGCCGCTGGAGCGACCTCATCCCAAAGAGAAGCAGCCCTCCTCTCACGGAGGTCTCTTCTTCATCCGTCAGGCAGGCAGTGGCAGCGCCCCCGCCCATGCGCCACCTCAAATCCGTGCACGACACCATCAGCGGCAGCCTCAAGATCGTCTACCCGGCCTCGTGGGAGGGTGCCATCGACGCCACGAGCGTTAGCGGCGACATCAACATTCGCGGGCAGGGCGTCAAGTTTGACAGCCACACGAAGTGGCCCAAGTCCGTGAAGGCCCACAAGGGCCAGGCGTGGACGTGTTCCGCGACGCTGAACAGTGTGAGCGGCAACGAGGAGCTCATCCTCGGTCCGGCGTGAACTGCCTCGAGGAGTTGAGGCTTGTTGCGTAATATTGCATACGAGAAAATGAACGCAAGGAGGGGAGGGATATCCAGATATGCGGGAAATATACTGGACGAAGAAGCAGACATGAGAATGCGGCATATCATGTGAATAATACCAGTCGTTAACGATTCAGGATTTGGAGTCTTTTTTTTGGTTGGGGGTTTGCGAAATACCGGGCACAATCATGACCCTCAATATCTTTTAGTCTAAATAAATCATATCCTATATACCTATATTCATAAAACATGTGTCCAGCTATATCCCACTGAACCAGTCACGCACTCGCGCAAAGGGGGTATCATTTTTTGCAACAGCCTCTCTCCCAAACTCCATATCCATCGGCCCTGACGCCGCCACCCTCTTCCTCCTCCTCGTCGTCCTTCGTCTGCGCGGCTTCTCAACCTCCACAAGCCCCCGGAACCGCTCCTCATCCCCTTTATCCAACAACCCCCACTCCACCCTTCGATACCTCGCCTCGACCTTCACCCACCGCTCCATCCCCGGCAAATGCACACCTAGCGTCGGCAGCGCCAGCATCCTCAACACCTCCTGCCCCGTATCCTCGTCCCGGTTGACCGCATACAGCGCGGGCAGGGTATACCGCACCTTCCCCGGCGCGAAGCGCTTCAGCGTGCCCTCCAACCTCACCCTCTCCTCATCACTGCCCAAACTCTCGCGGAAAGCCTTGGCGTGCTGCGCGGAGAAGGGCAGCACCCTGAAGACAGAGCGCACGCGCCCGCGCACGCGGACCCAGAAGCGGCCGTCCCAGAGCTGGAAGCGGCGCCATTTGTGCCAGCCCGGCCCGGCGTGCGCGGGGACGGGCAGCGGCTCGCGGTGCAGCTGGTGCAGGAACTCGAGCTGCGTGAGGCCGTTGGCGGGGAGCGTTGTGGCGCGCCCGTTGGCGTCGATCCAGGTGCACCCCGGGCGAGGGCCGGGCGGGAACTGCGGGAAGTTGCGGTTGACGCCGGCGCTGGTTGTGACTTGGGTCACGGACGGG
>JAQIUS010000347.1:0-59505 GCA_028639655.1 Colletotrichum sp. SAR 10_66 | reverse complement strand
ATATTATTTAATATTTATTATCTATTATTTATTATTTATTATCTATTATCTATTATCTATTATCTATTATCTATTATTTATTATCTATTATCTATTATCTATTATCTATTATTTATTATTTATTATTTATTATCTATTATCTATTATTTATTATTTATTATCTATTATCTATTACTTATTAACTACTAGCTACTACTAAATACTACTAAATACTTATTTATTATTCTATATAATCTTAAACTATTTAATATCTTATTATTAAGATAATTCCTACTTTAATATACTCTAGCTTTATAATTATACTTAATCTTTTATTAAGTTTAAGATTTATAAAAGCTATTAAGGTTCTAATTTATAAATCTTAAACCTTATTACTATATCTATATTTATAAATCTTAAATAGCTTTTTACTTAAAGAAGGAATAATATAGCTTATTATATAAGTTAAAAGGGAAGCTAAAAACACTTAGCTACTATTATTTAACTCTAAACTCTATAAACTCTAAACTAATACTATATAGCCTATTTACTATTATTATACTACTTATTATTAGGTTCTTAAATAGCAGTAGTAATATTAAGGAGGTCTCTACTATTAATACTAAGCTTAGTAACTATCTTTAACACTCTTAACTAACTAATAGCCTCCTCAACCTTATCCTTTATAATATTATACTACTACTTAATACTACTTACCTAATAAATAAAATTAGTAATTACTATAATTATATTAATAGCCTATTAAAATATAATAATATTCTATTTCTAATAACTTTCAGCTTATCCCTTATATTTTCTACTAAATATCCTTTAGATAGATATAAGTAGATTATTAAACACTAATATATTATTATTATTAACTTCACTATTATAAGCTACTTTAGGGGAAGAAGGTATAAAATAAGGTAAGATCTAAAAGTATAGGAAATTTATATCTTATAAGATCTATTTTAGGAAACTAATACTAATATGCTTATATACTAAATATATAGCAACTTTATCTTAGATAAAAATCTAAAAGGCTCTAATAAATACTTTTAGTCCTATAGCAATCTAGCTATTCTATAATATTATATAGAGACTAAACTTTTCTATAACTATAGAAGTTAACCCTAAGTTAGATAGTATATTAGTTAAGAATTTTACTAGTCTACTAAGATTATAAGTAAGGTTATAAATATATAACTTCTACCTTATTAGGAAAGCTATTATAAGAGTATTAAAGCTTAAATCTCCTATAATCTAAAATTTTACTAATTATTATAAAAAAACAAACTAATTACTATAATTATACTTACTAAGTATTATTCTAAAGGTCTTTAGTATTAAGCTACTATTAGCGTTAACTCTTAAGGGTAGGAGAAGCTTAAACAGCTAAAATGCCTCCTCTATTTTCTATTTTATAAATAATTTAATATTAAATAGATTTTCCTTATCCTTTTTAGTGTTTTTTTTAATAATATCCTTTAGTTTCTTATTACTCTCTTTAATTAGAGAGATATATAATATAATTAATTAGAACTTAACAGAAATATTAGAGGATTATAAAGACTACGCTTATATATATACCCCTTTAATTCCCACTATAGTAGTATTAATCACCTATATATTATTTTCACACTACTTAAGTAAAGATACTATATACTCTACTACAAATTAATCTTAAGTGTTCTCTAGCGCTAAAGTAACCTTCTTTCCTCTTATATTATTTCTAGTAGCTATAGTTATATCTCTATTACTATCTTCTTTATCTCTAGATAGTAAATTAATATATACCCCTTAAGGTAAAGATAATAAATAGCGTTAGGGTAATTATTAACTCTCTACTTTTTTTCCTAGCTTTTTAGCCTCAAACTAAACACCTTTATATAATATCTCTATATTAGGAGTGTTATGCTACTTATTAACGTTAGTCCCTTTGCAAATTAATAGCAGCTCTCTAATATTCCTTTAGTTATTATAAATCTTAGTAGCTTTAATAAGCATTATATTAAAAGTATTAATATCTATAATAATATACTATTTATTAGTAAAGGTATATTTAACCTTAAGTATATAGTATTAGATTCTATTAAATATAGAAAAGCTAGCCTCTTCCTTTTTATATATCCTTTTAGTTTTAATACTATAATAATAAACTAATATAGTGCTTATTAGTTAATTAGGTATAGGAAAGAATAAAACTCACTATAACTCTAGCTTATATAAAAGTAGTAAGGTTTTATTAGTATAGCTAGGGGACTATAATAATATATTTTATAATTAATTATAGGTTTCTAATAGTTCTTTAGTTTTTAGTATAGCAGATAGTAATAGCTTAAGCTTAGAGGTATAACTTAGATATAGAATAGCTGTTAGAAATGCAGTTTTTATAACTAATATTACTATAGAAAATTATAGTTTTATTTAATTTAGATATAATAAGTATCCTAGAATATATAATAGAAATAAAGGTATTACTATTATATATTACGCCTTCTAGTTCTTTCTCTAACTATATAAGTAGGTATAAAGGCAGTTAAGGTGAATTTAACTCTTTATTACTTAGAAGGTAAGAGCACTACCTATATACTTTCCTTTTTCAACTTAAGATTTCTAAAACTATTATTAATAATCCTTAGTAAATCCCTCACTTAGTCCTTATTTCCTCTTCTATTATAAATTTAGTAACCTTAATATTATTATAAACCTCTCTTATAAACTTCCTTTTATAACCCCCCTCCCTCAATAATAATATCTAGATTTATTGCGAAATTTATCAATAAGCGTAAATCATAGGTATCTATTAACTTTTTTTTTATAACTCTCTCTCACTTAATAACAGTTTCTAATTCTATTATAAATCCTATTAATAAGCATAAATTACAGGTATTTATTAACTTCCTTTCTTAACTCTCCCTCCCTTAAAGAAGGCTTCTAATTTTATTATAAAATTTATTAACTTAAGCAAATTATAGGTATCTAACTTTCCTTTTATAAGTCTCCCTCTTAATAATAATTTCTAAATCTATTATAAATCCTATTAATAAGGATAAATTATAGTTACTTATTAACTTCTTTTTATAACTCTCTCTCCCTTAAAGAAGGCTTCTAATTCTATTATAAAATTTATTAACTTAAGTAAATTATAAGTATCTAACTTTCTTTTTATAAATCTCCCTCTTAATAATAGTTTCTAAATCTATTATAAATCCTATTAATAAGAGTAAATTATAGTTACCTATTAACTTTCTTTTTATACCTCTCCCTCTTAATAATAGTTTCTAAATCTATTATAAATTTTACTAATAAGGGTTATACTTTTTATTTCTACTCCTAACTTTACTTTTCCTAAAGGTAAGATAAAAATTTTAAACCTTTACTATCTTTACTCCTTCTTTATAGAAAGCTACTTTAACTTTTTATTTTCACCTTTTAGATATATACTCTTAAGCTTCTTACTATAGTAAATATTATCCTCCCCCCTATACTTATATCTTAAGTTCTTTATACTTATACCTTTATTAATAAAGGCTTAATTATAATAACTATATAAACACTACTATAAAGCTTATTTATAAGTATAAAGTAACTTAAAGTATAAAGTTTTATTTATTAAGCAGTTAGCTTTTATTAATAAGTACTTAAAAGATAAACCCCCTAAGATAGCTAAATATAATAACCTTCTAACTTTTAATATCTAGTATATATTAAGACTTATACTACCTATTACTACTTCTAAAGATATTAAGTTTACTACTAACTAAATCTAAAAAGCTTAATAAGTAGTAAGCTTATACTACTACCTTAATAAACTACTCTAATATTACTTAAGCATTAATAACGCCTTTCTATTAATAATATAGCTAAACCTTATAAGAGACTTCTTACTTATAGGTAGTAATAAAATTAATAAGCTTATCTATTATATTACTATTTAAAAGTATGCTATAATAGTAGCTAAGCTATTCTATTTTACTCTTCCTATTAGTAATAAGGGTATCTTTACTAGTATTAATAAAGAGGATAGTAATTTAGAGGAAATCTCTTAAGAAGAGTTTACTCTTTCCTCTAAGTTATACTCCTAGAAGTTTAGTACTAACTTCTAAGAGGAGTATATAAAATCTAACTAAGATATAGATTATAAGGATAATAGCGCTTAGAGTAATAATAGTTCTAATAACTCTTATAGTAAAAGTTTACTATCTACTACTAAAAGTAGAAGAGGTATTAGCTATTCTTATAGATTATATTTAGCCTTATACTTATAGTAACTAAAGATAAATAGAGCTAGTAATATAAATACTAATAAAGCTAATACCTCTAAAAATAAAAAAGCTAATACTATTAGCACTAAGAAGTTAAAATTTATAGCTAGCACTTAAACCTTCCCTTCTACTACTAACTTAGTTAATATTATAAAGCTATTTATACTATTAAGTATCTTTATTAGGTAGCTTAAGGACTATTATAATAGTACCTCTATTAATAAAGATAATATTCCTATTATACTTACTTATTTCTCACTATATAGTAAGTTTATAATATAAGTAGTCAGCCTTACTTAGGAGTACTAAATTATACTTAATATTATATCTATTATTATTTAGCTTAAAGATATTATTCTAAATACTTATTTTATTAATATAGGTATAGTTTAGGTTTAAAATGAAGTGCTCTAGTTAATATATATCCTAGTTAGCTAATAACTTAGTACTTTTAAGGGATTATACTTCAGCAGTATAGCTTAGTTATAAGGGGTAATAAGCAGTATATAAGAATAGACTACTAGTTAGGTAGGTATTTAAAGATATAGGTTTAGACTTAATTTAATAAATTATTAATACTTAATCTAAAGTATACTAATAAATAGTATTAAAATAGAGGCTAAGTAGGTATTAACTTAAGTATATTACTATCTAATATAATAAAAGAGGCTAAAAGGCTATTTAAGATTTATAAAATACTAATAAATAAAACTTAATAGTATATATAAAACGCTAATTAGTAAGAACTTCTATTAGTAAATAAGCTAAATAGATAGGTTATATAATCTCTCTCAATTTAATAGTATATCCTTTATCTAAGCTTAGTAATAACACCCCTAAAGAAATTAAATTCTAAATAGGTAATACTAATTTTATAATAGAAATTATAGGTTTTTTGTTCTTAGCCCTCACTTCTAAGGTATAAATATATAAAGACTAATAGGGCTTATAAATACTATCCCTTAAGTTTAATAACTACTACTACTCTCACCTATAATTAATAGGACTATATTTATCTTTTAATACTACTTAGTCTAAATAGCTTAATTTAGGTTATTTTAGAACGCTATAGCCTTAGCTTATATAGGTCTTAAATAGGCTAACCTAACCCTATAAATCCTATATATAAAGGCTTTAAGAAGATAAATAATCCTATTCTAGCTATAACTTCATCTAAGTAAATATAATAGACTTTCTCTTAAGTAGTCTTCAGTAAGTAATATAGAGGAATATTATAGTTTAATTAGGATACTAGAGGCACTATTATATAAAGTAGGTTAGTTAAATAACTAAAGTAGTTTACTCTCTCTCTAAGAGGATAAATATATAAAGAATAATAAGGCTTATAAATACTATTAAGATTAGCAACTATAATTACTTACTAGTAATTAGTAGAACTATATTTATCTTTTACTACTACTAGGTTTAAATAGCTTATCGCTTTACTTCTATTTATTAAGAGAGGGAAATATTTCTATATTATTATAGCTATAGTTATACTCTATAGATTACTTATAATATATTTATATATAGCCTACTAAAGGTATATATATTACTTCTATAATTAAGTAAGGTTTGCCTTAATATAATCTATAAGGTTTACCTACTATCTCTTATCTATTATAGTGTAACTTTAAATAATAGAATATAGAGTAATACTATAGTTTAGCTAGCTTTATATAAGTATAAAGTAGCTTAGTTAAAAACTTTAGGTTTATTATCCTCTCTCTAAGTAGAGGAATATATAGAGAATAATAAAGCTTATAAACACTATTAAGATTAGTAACTATAATTACTTACTAGTAATTAGTAGGACTATATTTATCTTTTACTACTACTAAGTCTAAATAGCTTATTGCTTTACTTCTATTTGTTAAGAGAGGGAAATATTTCTATATTCTTATAGCTATAGTTATACTCTATAGATTACTTATAATATATTTATATATAGCTTACTAAAGGTATATATACTACTTCTATAATTAAGTAAGGTTCGCTTTAATATAATCTATAAGGTTTACTTGCTATCTCCTATCTATTATAGTGCAATTTTAAATAATAGAATGCAGAGTAATACTATAGTTTAGCTAGCCTTATATAAGTATAGAGTAGCCTAGTTAAAGACTTTAGGTTTATTATCCTCTCTCTAAGTAGAGGAATATATAGAGAATAAGAGGGCTTATAAATACTACTTAGATATAACTTACACTTTTACCTTTTGCTACTAATAAGTAATAAGAATACCTATTGCTTAATACTTACCCCTACTAACTGCTAATTACTAGTAATACTAAGTTTAAAAATATAGGGGATATTACTATCTTATTACTTAGATAGGCTAGTCTTAGTCTTAATAGAGCGGTTTTATTCTTAAGCTGACTAGTAACCTAAGACCTATTAAGAGTAACCTAATAGTAATAAAAAATACTAACTATACTTATAGATATTTTATATCTAAACTAGGCGCTATGCGTCCTTCTTATCTACTTGATATATTTAATTAATTATAAGGTTTATTAGCTTCTCTATCCCTATTTATTTATTTACTATAGCCTAAGCTATATTATTATTTTATATTTATTATTAGTGCCTAGAGGCTATAGATTATATTAGCGCCCTATTAGGGTTTATAACTAGAAAGGTTTAACTTATTTAGTTTGTATTATAGGATATTATATATAGGGTTCCCTAAAGAAGACGCTATATATAATAATAAGATAAGAGTATAGGATAATAGTAAGGATATAGGATGATAGTAAGAAAACTATATAGTAAAGAATAACTATAGGAATCTTAACACTTATAAACCTTTACTAAGTAATAGTAATTAGTGATTAGTAAGTAATTATAGCTGAGAAATAGAGAAGGTATAGATTAAGTAAATATATTTCGTAAAATATAGATAATTAATAGGGATAGCTATTATTCTAGAGATTAAATATTATTAGAAGGTTAGTTCTTAATAAGCTATATTTATAAATAATTACTTATAGATAATATAAGATTAATGCTACTCCTAACTATTCTATTAGTTAACCTATTAGTAATAGTAGGGCTTTTTATGCTACCCCCTCTATTTATAGCTTAGCTTATACTACCTCTACTATTATAGCTATCTAATAGGTAATACTTCTATCACTTTTTTTATAACTATTACCTATTATTATTAGCTATAAAATAATATTAGGACTATACTTTAACGTTTATTCTTAGTCTCTTATTTATTCTAATAGTATAACAGCTATAATCCTATCTATATAAGAAAATAATTTATTAGATAATAAATAGTAATTAGAGGTTTAAGATTTATAAATAGCCTTTAAGTTAGGTGTATTTATAAATCTTAAATAGCTATATTAAGTTATATAGCTATAGTAAAATATATATAATATTTTTTTATAATATATTTAATATTTCTATATAGAGTAACTTTAATATATATACTTTAAGTAGTAGTATTAAAAAGGTTAGTATTTCTAAACTGATATCTATATAACTTAGTAATTCCCCCCCTACTATAAACCTTCTTATTATAACCTATAGACTATACTTCCTCTAAATCTTTTCTATTCCTATATATTCTTACTTTTTCCCTTATTTCCCTTCTTATTTACCTTCTTAGGAGTCTTTTTTACTAACTTCCTTTAGGTTTTAGGTGTTACTCCTTTAGTAAGGTTCTTATAGTTTATACTGTTAGGGCTTACTAAGAGAGTATCTCTTTTATAAGAGTACCTCTTATCTTTTATAATATTAATATCTAGGTTAATAGTAGTAAAGTAATAGAGTTATAAACTATCTTATAGTAGCTAATAGGAATCCCTATTAATTTATTCTTTAGTTAAAAGCCCCTCTTACTAACTTAACGTAATATTATTAATTATATTGCTTATAATAAGGTTAGTATTATCTAGGTATTTTATTATATATTAGGTAAAGTATAAAAAGAAGTAACCTTCTTAGTAGATCTTTAGGTTAGTTATAAACTCTTATCCTATAAAATAATAGGGATAGTATAAGTAATCTGCTCTAATTATTATCTTTATTAGCTCTTAAGTATAGATAGTCTATAGTTTACCTATAATTCTTAGGTTAATTTCTCCTTTAGCCTTTAGATTACTAATAGCCTTTATTAAGTTCTTTATCTCTATAAATACGTTAAAAATATCTTATACTTAGAGAATTTACTAATATACTATCTAAGTTTAACTAAGTTGCTAAAGTCTCCTAAGTGCTTAGGTTAGTATTATATAGTTAAGACTATTTTTAATAATAAGGCTATAGTAGTAGTAGCTATAGTAGTTTATACTAAACGCACTTAAGAGGAGTAATATTATTATAACGTCTATATTACTTTTAGGATTATTAAAATCTTAGATAGTATAGTCTCTCTCAGTCTAATTTATTAAAGATCGCAATATAAGAAGCTTCAGCTAAAGGATACTTAGCAGTATATATACTAAGCTATTATATTTATTAGCTTTAAGATTTATAAAACTTAGATAGATAAGGTTAGAGGGTAAAGCTATTTAAGATTTATAAATAGCTTATTTAAATCTAATTTATAAATCTTAAATAGCAGTATTAGGGAGAAGTATTTATAGATTAGTTAGAAGGTTATTAATATATATTAAGAGTTACTTATTTTACTACTTAAGCTTTAAGGCTTAGTTAAGAGTATATATAAGTTTAGAGGTATACTAAATAATATACTATTATGCGCTAATAAGGTTAAGAGGGCACTTAATAGAGTTATTAATATAAGTAAAGTAGTAATACTAATTAAAGCTATTAGATATATCTATTTTAAAAACTTAGTTAACCTCTTTTATACTAGCGAGAGATATTACTTAGCGATTAGCTCTTTACGCTTTTAGCTGCATAACTCCTTTCTTAATACTAGCTATATATCCTTAGTTAGGCTTTTAAAGCGACTCCTTCTTATCTATTATATCTTTCTCTTTTTAGATTAAAGCTATAGTAGTTTTAGTGAGGTTTATAGAACTTAGGTTCTTAGTAGCTTATTAAGCAGCATAGTTAATAATTACCTAGCCTATTTAATAGTTTAAGTTGTAAAGCCTTACTAATCTAGCGTTAGTTCTTATAAGTAAAGTATTCTAAATAGTAGTATAATTAAGGCAAAAAGCTTTTAGGTTATCTTTATAGCTGCTTCTATTCTAATATAGTATTTAGTTATCACTAAGGATAAAGAGGTTTTTTCCCTAATAAGAGACTTCTCTATATATCTCTAGCTTCTTCTTTAAGTTAACTCTAAGCTTAACTATTTTAACTTTAATAATAGATATATCTTTACTTAAATAGGTTTTAGTTCTATTTAGTAGAGTAACCTTAGTTAGTATACTATAACTAATTTAGATTTCTTTTAGGATCTATAGAATAGTAACTAATATAAAGACTATATTCTATCCTAATACTATTCTAAAGGCTTTAAAGTTATAGAGGTTAAGTAGGTATATAAGCTTACCTACCTTTATTATAGTTTTATAAGTCCTCTACTTATTATACTCTTTAGTAGTAAGCTCTTCTTATTTATTTAACTAAAGTATTCTAAAGCGCTCCTCTTCTATTAGTCTTATAAGAGTTTTAAAAGCAAACTCTAGCTTAATAAGCTCTTTATAATCTCTAGCTTAAAAAGCGTTAATATACTCCTTCTTATATACTATTAGGATTTAATCACCTCCTATACTATTAGGCTTTATAAGGTATAATAGAAAACCTTACTTCTAGAAGAGTTCTAGGTAGCCTTAGAGATCTTTTATACTACTTAGGAATAGAGTAGCTATACTACTAATCTTTTACTAGAAGTTTATCCTAGTTATATTATTATAAGACTTAGTTAGTAGATTATAACTAAAAGTATAGATCTTATCTCTAATAAATATAGTATTTTAGTTAATAGTTATTAGCCTCTTAATAACGTCTTTAATATGCGTTATAACTCACTTAAGGTTAGTCTTATCTTTATCTAAGTCCTCTTCTTCTCTATTATCTTATTTATTAATATCTTTTAGGTTTATAATCTTACCTTTAGCGTCACACTTATAGACTTTTGCTACTTTATAGAGGTAGATATAGAGTGTTATAGGTGTTATAATAATAAGATTAAGCAATATCTCTAGGTTTTTCTCCTCTTCTTTCTACTTCTTCTAGAGCGCTAAATATTTAGTAGCACTATAGATAGTTTATTACTTTTAGTTAGGGGGCGTATTACTTTACAACTAATAGAGGATATAAATATAGACCTTATCGCTAAAGTTCTTAAAGATAGTATTAAAGCTTTAATCTAGCGTTATAGCTAAGTATATCTAATAAGAAGGCTTAAAGATATAATCCTACTAATTTTTAAGATCTTTAGTAGCTAATTTTATAATTCTTATTATAGCTTAAAACTAAATAGTAGTAAGTATAAAAGTTTTACCTATCTTATATTTATTTATAACTATTATATACTAAATAGCATAATTAATTAGCTAGAAAATAATCTAGTTAATATCTATATAGCTAAGTTAGTAATATATAATATTACCTTTAAGACTTATAAATATCTTCATAATAGGGGATAAGATATATTTAAGATTTATAAATCCTAACTAACTTAGTAATACTAATAGGAAGTAGATAGGCTTTTAAGATTTATAAATAGACCTATAAGCTATAAGCTATAATTTATAAATCTTAAAAGGGACTATATATAGGGAGAATAACTACTTACTAATAATTTAATAAGGATAGAGCTTAATACTCTTTTTAATAGGGTAGATAAAGAAATTATCTTATATATTACCTTTAATAATAGGATAGTATTTAATAATTACCTCTAAGTCTTAGTTATTAGAAATAGTTAACCTTTAGAGTTTATATATAGCTACACCTTCTTACTACTGCTCTACCTCTACTATAGTAAGGTATTCCTTAAACGCTAAAGATCTAACTATAGTAGGATAGTATATATTACCTATCTATTTGTTGAGTTTTTTAGCTACCTCTTCTACTAGCTTATTTACCTATTAATATATTAATAAGCCTTTACTTTTATCTTAAGATATATAGCTTATAAGAGTGAGGTATACTTCTATAATGCTGAGGAGGGATATTATAAGCTTATTAATATGCATAAAGGCCTATTAGATTAATAGATCTTTAGTCTACTTAAGCTTACCTTATAATATTTTAGCATAAGGTATTACTACTACTTTTTTAGTCTTTATATAACTCTTTAATAACTAGTTAAATACCTTATATATATACTCTTTATTAATAATATTATAGATTATCTTACTATCCTCAACTTAATCTATAGCGTTATATAAGCTCTTATATACTATAGCTATATCTAAGTAGCCTTAAAGGTTAAAGGAGGTAAGGAATTATATATATTTCTCTTCCTCTATAAACTTATAAGCCTCCTCTAATATTAAGTTCTCTATATTAAGATAATATATCTATAGATATCTATTAAGAATATCAGCTAGCTCTTATAACTTAAGGACTTTATATTATATAAATAACTCCTCTACTTTATCTCTTTCTATTTTAGCTATTATATTATAATATCTAGCTTAGCTTTATTAATCCTTTAGGTTTAAGACTATCTATATTTTAAAAGGTTACTTCTAGCGATAAAAGATATTATTAATAGTTATATAGGCTTAGTACTAGTCCTCAAGATAATAACTTTAGATAAATTTAGTATAAGCCTTTAAGGTATTAAGTGCATCCTTATATATTTAGTAGATATCTAAGAAGTAGACTAAGAGGCTAAAATAAGTAAATATAAATATTACTTCCTAGTTAACTTTATTTAATATTACCTACTCTAACTAATCTACTAGATAAATACTATTATTTTTATTAATAGCTACTAAGGGATAGTTCTAATTAAATTATAATTATAGATACCTTCTAGTAGGAGTTTTAAAACTCTAGATATATATAAACACCTTATTAAAAATAGGTCTCCTCAAAGTATTAGCCTTTTCTTCTATATTTATATTATTAATATTTTTGCTTTTCTATCCCTTCTTCAGCTTTATTCTAATCTTTATCCTACTAAACTTTACCTAACTAGACTTCTAAAGCTATACTTATATAAAGTTTTTAAGGATAAATAGTACTAAAGACTAAAGTTAGAATATTTTTATAAATATATTAAGGGTATTTAAGATTTATAAATAAGAAAAAGGTAAAACTATTTAAGATTTATAAATTTAATTAAATACTATTTATAAATCTTAAATTGCTATTTAAATAGTTATATACTATCCTAATTAATAAATATCTAAGTAACTAAAGTGCTTAGAAGGCTAAAGTATAGCTATAAAAACCTTAATCCTAACTTAGTAAGATTAGAAGATATCACTAAAACTTTAATTACTTTAGGTGCTCTACTAAAAAGAGTCTTCACCTTAAGGTTAGATATATTCTTCTAGAGAACTAATACTTTATCTCCTAGTAAGCTATATAGTATATATATTATAAGAGGAATAGTTAGATTAGAGTAAGGTTAAAAGTATTTTCTTAAGTTTAGAAATATAATTAGCTTCACTAAAAACTAATTATCCTCTAATATTTTATTTAAGTTAAAGATTTTAGCTTCTTTTACTAATATATTAGATATATTAAGTATATATAGCTTCTTAAACTTAAGGATAGGCTAGTACTAAAGTAGGAAGAGTTTTCCCATAATATATAGATAGTTATATATAATCTTAAAGAAAGCTTAGTTATAAATAAAGCTAATAGTGATATCTTCCTTAAAGGGATTATTTAAGTTTATAGTAGAGAAGATCTTATTATTACCTATAAGAGGAGTATTAAAGATATTTAGTTTAGATAATTTATCTTAGTCCTCTTTATTATCCTTAACTACTTTCTGTTTCTTTAAAGTTTAAGTAGATTATGTTTTAGCTATCTACTTATGCTTAAGTACAGCTAGAGGCTTCTTATATTTAGATATAAGTTTAGTCTTAAGATATTTTAAGTTAGTTACTAAGTAAGGCTTAGCTTTTATATAAGAGTATATTATTTATAGAGTAATTTTATTACTATTAATATCCTATCCTATATTAAGTTTCTTTCTCTTAGCTATAATCACCTAAAAATAATAGTTAGCATTTATTATTAATAGAACTAACTTTTAAGATTTATAAATTAAAGATTAGTAAGGTTCTAGCTAAAAGCTACTTTAAGATTTATAAACTTAAGGCTAATAGGATTTATAAATCTTAAAGTAGTTAAACCTCTTATAATTAGAGATTTACTTAAAGAGCTGTTTAAGATTTATAAATAGGCTAAAGTCTATAGATTTTTATAAATCTTAAGTAGGGACTTTTAGAGCAGATAAGATATAAGTAGAGTTAAGATTTATAAATTATTATAGGAAGTTATACTTATTTTAATTAAGGTAGGTTATAAATTAGTACTTAAGAGGACTTAGAGGTATAGTAATATATTAATTAATATATAGTTAGGTCTAAGTATATTATAATTTCTAAATTACTATATAGATAGGTTAAGGTGTAGGGATTTAGAAATCTCCTTATAGGTAGGTTAGGGAGGCGTAGGGATTTATAAATCTATATATAGAGATACCTATATAAAAATAGGTTTTATTATAAGTTATATAACTTTAGACTTAAGGTAGTATAAAGGTATTATTTTATAGTTATAAATATAGCTTATACCTTATAGGTATGCTATTTTAGATAGGTTAGTTAATAAGGCCTAACTAGTTACTATATAACTTAACGCCTACTTAGTTAGTTTATAAATCTTAAATAGCCTACTTTCACTTACCTAAACATACTATTTTAATATTATAAAGCATATTATATTAAATAGTATTATGCTAATAGCTATACTAATAGTTATATTAATAACTTTAGGTTAATAGTGTTAGTTAATAGCCTCAGTTAATAGCGTTAAGTTAATAGCGTTAGGTTAATAGCGTTAGTTATTAAAAGATTATAGGTAAATATTATCTAAAGCTAAGTTTTTAGAAATCTTAAGTTATCTTTAGCTGTAAATAGAAGATTTATATAAATTACTACTTTTATAGTTAAGGATAAACATTAAGACCTATCTACCTTATTACTAACTTTAAGAGGATTAAATCTAAGTGTTAACTAGCTAGGGGGGTTATAATATATTATAGGTAAGTAAGTAATTTAGCCTCCTTATAGAGAGCTTAATAGATATAGTAGTATTATTACTTACTAAGGGAACTAAGTAGCTATAATATTATTAGAGGTTAAATAGTGAGGGTTAGCTATCTTAAAGATTAGGATATTACTTAGAATAGAATATTTAGTTATTAATATTTATATTTTAATTAATATATTTTCTAAAGTAATAATATCTACCTCTAAGAATACTAAGAGAATTATATTTAACCTATAAGACGCCCTTAATATCATTATTACTAATATTAAGAGCCTTACCTCCTAAATAGTAATTTAATATATTTAATATACTATACTTCACTATTACCCTAATAGATAGAAAATATATTATATTAATATATTTCTATTATTAGTATAAGTCTAAAAAGCTTATAACTTCCTCTTTAATAAGGATAATATAGCTTAGTTATTCTAAGTGTAATACTTATACTATACCTTTCTATTCTATCTTAAGCTAGAATATAGTAATCTTAAGGTTTTCAACTTAGCTATATATCTTAATACTAAGAGGATAACTAAATAAGGTAATACTACCTTAATAAGTGTTACTATTAGCTGCAAGCTTAACCTAGATAACTAGTACCTTCCCTTTAGGTCGTTCTAAAACCTAATAGATATTAACTCCTATTAGTAACTTAGTAGATCTTCTTAGAATCCTATTAAGATTCCTAATTAAGATAATATAATAGATATTATTAATAACCTTAAGGCTGTTATTATAATTAATAATAATAATAAACTAATAGATTAAGTTATAAACGCCCTAAGTAATACTAAGGCTTTTATTAGGTAGCTTATATACCTCTTATATATCTTTAAGTTAGAGAGGCTTATTATTCTTAAGAGCTTTATATAGGTAAAGCACTTTATGAAAAAGGTAAAGAATATTTTAAGTAATAATTAAAGTATACTTTTATAGCACTACTAATCTAAAGTAAATATTAAATTTAATAAGATTAAACTAAATAAGAAGTTTACTTAGTATAGAAGTAATAATAACCTATATTATAAGGTCTTATAACTTATTAGCTTTAGAGATAATAATTTAGAGCCTATTAGTTAGGTTTAAGATTAAAGCTCTTTTCTATAGAAGTAATAATAAACTAAGTAGTAAGGTTTAGAAAAAATATAAAATAAGCTTAGTTATAGTTATTCCTACTATTTACTATTTATTAAATTATCTTCACATAAAGATAGAATTATATTAGTTATATTACCTTATTTATAAGTAGCTATAAACTAATATTAAGGTATAGTGCTAATACTATTATATAGCTAATAGTAATAAACACTAATCTTTAAAAAAGTAATTAAGTATAGCTAACTTATAATATAGCTATAATAGTAGAGGTAGTATAAGCTAAGCTATAGATAGAGGGGGTAGCATATAGAGGTCTACTACTTCTAATAAGTTAACTAATAGAACAGCTAGGAGTAGCATTAATATTATATTATTACTTACCTACTACTTTTTAGCGTTAGTTAGTTTAGGTTTATATATATTAAGATTCTAGCAGTTATTCTTTATTATATAATTTTCTTACTATTATCTTATACTCTTATCTTATTATTATTTATAGCCTTATTTTTAGGGAACCTTATATAAAACACTATATAATATAAATTAGGTATATTAAGCCTTCTTAGCCTTCTTAATTATAAGACTTAAGGGGGCATTAAGCTGTAATAAGTATTTTGCTATATAGTATATAAAACAGGCTAAACTATACTAAATTAAATTATAAGAAACTAATAATTAACTACACGCACTTAGCGAAATTAGTTAAACATACTTAGCCTTATTACCTTTAGACGTACATACTTAGCCTTATTACCCTTAAGCGCTATATACTATATAATCTCCCACTTAGATATTAGCTTATTAATACCTTAACTACTATTAATTATTATAATCCTAGTAGTATTTAAATATATAACTATATAATAAAGATATAAAATATATATCTAATACCTCTATAGTAGTTAATATATCTATAGATATATTACTAACCTAGCTAATACTTATACTATAAGGTAAGTTAAAAAGGATTTTAGTTAAGCTCTTAAGAGGTAATATATTACTAAAGACCTAATAAGTAATATATTTATTACTAAGGAATAAAAGAGGAGACTTATAGTATAGCTTTATATAATATTAATTATCTATATTATACTAATACTAATCTTTTAACTTTTCCTATATAGTAATATTTACTTACCTACTACTTTTCAGTATTAGCTAGTCTAAATCTATTAGTATTAAGATTCTAATAATTATTCTTTACTATATAGTTTTCTTACTATTATTTTATACTCTTATCCTATTATTATTTATAGCCTTATCTTTAGGGAACTATATATATAACACTATATAATATAAACTAAGTAAGTTAAACCTTCCTAGTTATAAAACTTATAAGGCGTTATACTATAATAGGTATTTTCCTATATAGTATATAAAACATACTAAACTAGGCCTCTAAACGCTAAACTTAATAATTTAGATATTAGAAACCCCTTTTGCAATATAGATTATAGCAATTTAGACAGCCTTTTTAAGGCTATTAATTGCAGAAAGGAATAAGCTTAGCTCTTAACTTTACTATCTTAAGTATTACTAGAGATAGTAGTAGGAAAAAACTATATCGCTTCTATATCTTAATCTAAATTTAATTATATCTATAAGTTACTTATTATAAATTACCTAATATAACTTATATAGATAGTTAATACTGCTAATAGTTATAAATTATACCTATCTGCTATTAGTTTGCTAGTAAATAATGTATAGCTATAGTTTATATATTATATATATCTTAAGGTGCTAGATAAGCCTCTTTAGTAGGCGTTATAATCTTAATTAATAGTGAAGTAGAGCGTTAATAAGGACCTCTAGTAGCACTTTATACTAGTTATTATATATATTATTATTTCTATATACTATTAGTATTAGATAATAGATAACACCTAGAGAAATTATTATATAAGGGTGGATAAGTCTCCTTAGTAAGCGTTATAATCCTAATTAACAGCAAAATAGAATATTAATAAGGACCTCTAGTAGCACCTTATACTAATTATTATATATATTATTATTTCTATATACTATTAGTATTAGATAATAGATAACGCCTAGAGAAGTTATTATATAAGGGTAGATAAAACACTAAAGTTAATAGATTAAAGTTTATATAGACTGTTCTTAAATAATATGAAATTAATAGAACTTCTAGCTAATCTATTAGTTAGAAGGCTTATAACAGTAGGTCTTATTATGCTACCCCCTCTATCTATAGCTTAGCCTATACTACCCCTACTATAATAACTATAAGATAGGCTGCTAATAGCTAATAAAGTAATATCTATTAATATACTTTTATAATAGCTATTATATTAGACACTTTATTCTTTTATTCCTACTACTAGTCTCTATAGTCTATCTCTATAGATATAATATAATTTAATATTAAATACCCTAATTAATACTATTTTAGTATTTATGTAGATTGAAGCTAGTATTATATTTACTATTACTTATAAGTTTTAAATAAACTAATTATTATAGAGAGAAATATTAAGTTTTATTATACTTTAAGATTTATAAATAGGACTTAAGATAGTTATATTTATAAATCTTAAAGCTATATAGTATTATAAAGTTCTATATATAAATATAAATTTTTTAGTACTTATAGTAGTTCTAAACTAAATTATCTCCTATAAAGCTAAATATAAAGCCTCTAGGATATAGTTCTTAACTTCTACTCTTAGGATATACCTCTACTAGCTATCTCTAAATCATCTTAACCTAACTAGGCTTTTCCTAAGATAACTATTATAATATAGCTAAATCTCCTCTCTATTATCTTTCTTATTTATTACCTTTTTAGCTTTATATTTTATAAGCTTATTACTCTTCTTCTTTAGTATATCTTTAGGTATAAAGACCCTACCCTCTTATATATTTTTAAAGTTAGTACTTTTAGGGCTAGCTAGTAAAGTGTTTACCTTATATAGGTAGGTCTTATCTCTTAATAGTTTAACTTCTTTATTTAATATAGTAAAATAATATAGAATGAAACTATCTTTTAGTTTTAGCACCTTAAGGTACACTTAAGCTTAAACTAAGGGACCTCTATTCTATTAGCTTATAATATCTTATAGCTTTTCCCTATAGAGGCGTTTAGTATCTTTAAGGTATAATATAGCATATTAAGTAACTTTAGAAAAGAATTACCCCTCATTCTAAACCTAGAGATTAGTTATATAGTCTTAAGCAATAAACCCTCAGAGGTAGTAGCTATAGTCTATACTAATAGTTTGCTACGTAAGTTCCTAAGTGTAAATTATCTATAGCTCGCCTTAAATATTAATAAGTATCTACGCCTCTACCTCTAAGGTCCTAATAGACTTCATAAGATTCTAGGTTTTAAGGAATAAGTTAAATATATTATTAACCTATAAGATCTTCTAATAGACTTTTTCTTTTTAGCTAAGGCGCTATAGATAGCTAAAAGCTTATATTAAGGTAGCTTAGTTAGAGCTGTTCTTAATTATAAGCTTATAGTAGTAAACCTTATAATAGTTTACCCTATATATACTGAAGAGGAGTAATATAATTATAATATTAACTTAAGCTTCTTTATTATTAAAATTATAAATTGCTTAGTTTTATTTAGATTAGTTTATTAATAATCTTAGGATTTAAATATTAAGGTAAGGGATATTTATTAAGGCGTTAAAGATATTATTATGCTTATCAGTATTAGGATTAAATAGTAAAAATAGATATTTAAGATTTATAAAATAAGTCTCTACTAGTTTATAAATCTTAAATAAGTACTACTTAAAAAGTTATATATATAGTGTTATTACTAAGTTATTTATATAGATAAGGAGGTATTTATTTTCCTCCTTTAACTCTAAAGCCTATTTAAGTATATATATAAGTTTTAGCATATACTAAAATATATACTATATAGCTCCTATAAGGTTAGGTAGGTAGGATATAGATAGATCTATTTAGGTTAGATAGTAGTACTATATAATACTATATATTATATCCTTTATAAACACTTAGTTAACCTCCTTAACGCTAGCTAGCAATAAGGCTTACCTCTACTCTTTTTATGCTTTAGCTTTTTCTTCCTTTATTATATCCTTAATAGTTAGAAGTTTAGGCTTTTTTAAGGTTGAAATATCTTTTCTTAAAGCTACCTCCTTCTCTTTAGCTTTAAAGGTCTCTACTATTTTATAGAGGTTAGTTAAGCCTAATATAAAGGATATTTTTTAGGCAGCTTAGTTGAGGATTGCTTAGTATATATAGTAGTTTGCATTATATAGCTTAAATAACTATATATTTATCCTAAGAAGGGTAGCGTTTTATATTATAGTTTAGTTAAGCTTAAGCTTCTTAAGATTATTATTCTGCTTAATATTATTATATAAGGATTATTTATTACTAGTAATAAGTAGGTTTCTACTTTAGTGTGTAATCTCTTAGTAAACCTAAGCTTTTATAGCTAGATTAATACTTAACTTTATAGTTTAAACTTTAATTAGGGGTATATCTTAGCTAAAGTAGGTCTTTATACTATCTAGTAGGCTTAACTTAGTAAGTATCTTATAGCTAATCTAAATCTACTTTAAGACTTAGGTAAAAGCTTTAGATATAAACTTAACGCTTTAGTTATAAGCTATCTTAAGCTGTAAAAAGTTTATAAGATTAAGGAGGTATATTAAGTTTCCTATCTATATAGTAGTATTATATTCTCTCTTTACTGCTAGCTCCTTATTTTTAGTTATTATCTCCTCTACTTAATAGATATTATAATCTATTTCTACCTCTAATAGGGCTATAAGTATCTCAAATAGAATACCTAAAGCTTTTAGTTTCTTATAGTTATAGTTTCAGAAAGTATCTATATAGTCTTCCTAATAGGTAATAAACGCTATGCTCTCTAAGATATTATTTTATAATAAGATAAATAGGAATCCTATTTTCTAAAAAAGGGTAAGGTAACTATATAAATCCTTAGGTTTATTAGGGAAAAGTATAGTAGTTAGGAGTAAGAACTTTTTAAATCGTATTAAGATTATATTAGTATAACCTTTAGTATTAATTATTTAGTAGATTAAATAGGCTTTATCACTAATTATAATATTATTAGCGTTAAGAGTTAGGTTAAGGTAGATTATCTTTATACGTATAGTCTTATAGTTTAATCTATCCTTAAGATTATCTTCTTTATTAAGTAGGGTTTTAATCTTTTCTAAACTATCTATTTTACTATTAGCTTTAGCTTAGAGGAATTTTATAGCCCTCTTAAGGTAGCTATTAAGAGTGTTAACTAATATAATAATAAAGGTTAATAGCGTCTTAAGATTATATTCCTTAGACTTCTACTTCTTTTACAGCTTAGTAAACCTAATATAGCCCTTAATAGTATATTTCTTATAGTTTATAGGTGCGTTATTCTCATCTTAATATAGTATATAAATATTAATCTTATTACTAAAGAATTTATTAATAAGATTAAAATTCTAATTAAAGGTGGCTATAAGATATATCTAATAGGATAGTCTAAACTAATAGTCTAAGAACTTTTTAAGGCTTACTAATGCCTTAGCTATTATATTAACTATAGCTTTATACTAAGCATAAATACTAGTTAATATCTTCTTAGTATTATATTTATTAGCTATAATTCTACTATAGATAAGGTATCCTATTAGCTATCTTATAGCTTAATTAATATCTATAAGGGTTAGTAAGAATTTAAATTAAGTTTAAGATTTATAAATAATAGGATTATAAATAAAGGAAAGCATTTTAAGATTTATAAATCTATTTAAATCTTATTTATAAATCTTAAATAAGGTGATATTAGACTACTTACTAATAATCTAATAGGGATAAAGCATAATGCTATCTTTAAGTTTATATATCTAAAATTTATCTTAAGTATTACCTTTAATAAAGAAAACCTATTTATATATAGTGAGGATATCTTTATAGATTAAGATAGTTACTCTAAAGAGCTAATACCCCTTAATATTATTCTTATAGTCTTCTTCCTTAATTTTAGCTTTAATCTCACTCTATTATAGTAATCTTAGAAGGATTTTAAGCTTAGTCTAAGCCTCTAACGCCTATATATACTAGGTAACTTGCTTATAAGTAACTATTATTTCGCCTTTATCCTAAGCGATATAGCTAATAAGGGATAGCTAGGTATACTTCCTATTAAGCAAAATTCTTATAACTTAGTTAATCTATATAAAGGAATAAGCTTTAGTATTATATATAATAATCTTAGTTTCTAAATTTATTATCTTAGTATATAGTGAAGGCTTATATCTTTATCTATCTTATAGTAGTTTTTAAATCTATTTAAAAACCTAGTATAATTACTTGCTATTTATAATATTCCTAATACTTTTACTCTCCTTAAGGGTCTATAAGGTCCTATTAGTATAGAGGGTTTAATATAGCTGAAGAGTGTTATTAAGACCTTATTTTTTAAGCAATTATATAAAATATTAGTAGATCTCCTCTTTTATAAACTCCCTATTAAGTCTTTTAATCCTAAGGTTATAGTTATTATAATTAGTAAGTATAGCGCTTAGTATAGCATCTTCCTTAGCTTTCTACTGTATTTTAGTTATTTTAACTTCAGCCTACTTCTTATTAGTAAGCTTAGGAGTAAAGTATCTAATCTAATTAATTTTTTTATCTACTATCTTTATTATCTACTTTAAGTACTTATCCTTTCCCTTATCCTTAGTTTTATAGTAATTAAGGAAATTCTTAATAGTAATAAAGGCTTAATACTAATCTTTAACTAAATAGCCCTAAACGTAATACTCTATTAGCTTAGAGATACCTTTAATTATATAGCTATTATGCTTATAGTAAATATCTAGAAAATAGACTAAGAGGGTATAATATACTATAGTAAAAGTACCCTCTTATAAAACCTAACCTTTAGGTGCTACTTAAATAGTTACCTAATCCTTAACTATACTATTATTATTTAGTCTAAAGTTAAGATAGTTATCTTTAGTAATCTACTTCTATAAATAGTTCTTCTTAATTAACTATAAGCTTTTAATAAACTTAAAAATAATATCTTAAGAGGGATGCTTTACGTTTATAAGCTTTACTAATAGATTAGTAGAAGTAGTAGTAATTAATTAGTTAGACTAAGTGAGCTAAACTAATATAAAATCTTATAAGATAAAGGTAACTAAAGTAAGTTAGCCTCTAATCTTAATAATATAAAGTAGTTTAAGATTTATAAATAGGAATTAAGTAACACCTCACTTTTAAGATTTATAAACTAAAATAATATCTAATTTATAAATCTTAAAAGCAAGGTAGTAAGTTACTTACTATCTTAATCTAAAAAAGTAAAAATCTACCTTATAAGCTTAAAGCTAAAATAAGAGGTTAGAAGGGTTATCTAGTAAGTATTAAGGTATTTAAATTCTATTATTATATAAATTCCAATAAGTATATTCTAGAACAGCAGCTTCCTTTATCTACTTTAAAGCTCCTTATAAAACTTATCTATAAGTTTATCTCTCTCTTTACCTAACTATCTTATAGGGGGATATTTATACTTAGGTTAGAGTAGGTTAGCCTTTTATATAAAGAATTTCTAACTACTTAAGTATATAATAAGTCGTTTAGATTTCTAATTATTATTAGTTATCTTAACACTATTAAATAGCTCCTTTTCATTTAAAGTAGTATTTAATATATCTAGCAAACTTTAGTTCTTAAAAAGTAGTAAAGGTTAACACTAAAGTAGGTATAAGCTAGATATAATATAAGTGTTATTATTATTAATAAGTAGGATAATATAGTTCTTAATAAGGGTAAGCTAGTAAGGTTTATTAAATAGGTTATTATTATCTTCTTTAGAGATAAAAGTATTACCTTTAGGTATATCTATTATTATAATATTCTTAATAATATCTCTAGAGTTAGTTCTATAGTCTTAAATAGGGTTCTTAAGATAGCGCTTCTTAGATTATAAATTTATATAGTCTAAGTCTATATAGTTAATAGGGGTAGTAGTTTAAGCTTAGATATTATAGCTATTATTTAACTTAAGAGCCTTTATATTTTATTAAGGCCTTTTTTATTTCTTATAGTTACTAAGTGTGATCTAGAGGTTTTACCTATAAGGGTAGTCTCCTAGATAGGAGCCTAATTAAGTGTCTACTATTATAGACTAAAATAGTTAGTTAGTTAGTAACCTAAAGGTTTTAATAGTTAGGAATAGTAAGATTAAGATTACTATTTAAGATTTACAAATAGAGCTAATTAAGTTTTATAAATCTTAAATAGAAGGTGTTATAGATAAATAATAGTATACCTATCCTAATATCTTAAAAGTTAGCATAAGTATAAAGTAGGGGGGGGAATAAGAGTAAGGTAGGGTTTCTTTTAAGGTTAGTTTTACTACTTAATCTATTTAACTTTAAGGTCACTTTTCCTATTTTTACTACTAAAAGTAGCAGTTAGTACTTCTATTATTAATAACCTTAATATACCCTCTAGAACTAATACTTTAATAGATACCCTCTAGCCTACTTATATAAGGCTACCCTACTCTCATAATAGATATTAATAGCCTTATTAACAGTATACTACTTATTCTTAAAGGCGCTACTATTATATATAGCAGCAGCAGCCCTCCTCGCAGTATATATAACGTATTAATCTATACCTCGCTGTTAGCAGAGCGTTTTTTTTACCTCTAAGCGCGCCACTAGGGCGCGCGCACTGCGTTAAGCCCCTGCTATTATAACAAACTGCTGCATAGTAAAGAGCTCTCTCGTAATAACTACCTATATATATGCATACTATAAACTAATATAGGCTATAACTACGCTATAATTACTTAGAAGACTAGCTTTACTATATGCTAAATATAGAAGGTATGCTTTCTCAATCTTACGCCTTATTATTACTCTGCTATAACCTTTTAATATATACTTAATACCTTCTATAAAGAGATCTACTGCTACCTTAAAGATAAATATTACTAATTAGTGCCTTAAGCTGATCTTTAATAGCTTATACTTAGCCTTAAGCTTTATAGCGAACATACTATTAATACTACTTTAAAAAAGATAGGCTATAAGAGGTTAAAGTAGACTTAGAAGATTAAGTATATTACTACTAATAAGTACTAATAAGTTCTTTTTAGTTAAGAGTGCTTTAATTACTAGCCTAACCTTAAAGACTAAGAGGTAAGTCTTATTACTTTTACTAATAAGATATAAGCTACTAATAGCTCTATATAGAAGTAATAGATTATAATCTATAACACTAAGGATCTAAAGACTTAGGCTTTTATTTGCTAAAAGCCTTATAGTTAGATATTCTAGGGATTAATCTATAGTACTAAGAAGGGCTTAGCTTACTTCTAAGAGAAGGAGTATAATAATATTAACGCTGAGAAGTATTAATACTACGTTTTGCTACTAATAAGGGATTTTATATATACCCACTTAGGTATAATCTTTTAATAAGATAACACCTTAGCTTATGCTGTAAGGACTACTAAGGCTTAGCTGCTTCAGAATAATATTAAATTCCTAAAATAGCCTGCTAGATCGCTTGATCTTTTACCTATTAAGAACGTATAGGCTTAGATAAAGTATTAGGTTAAGCTTTACTATAATATTAAGAGCTTTAAACTCTTAGAACTATATACTACCTTCTAAGTAGTATAAAATGCTATCCCTTATGACTTCCTTATCACTCTAGCTTACTTAATAGTTTAGAAGCTTAAGGAGTATATCACTAGAGGCAGTAAGATAGTCTCTTACTAAGGGGTAAAGATATTAAAGGATAGCATAGCAGAAGCATTAGAAACTAGTAACTTATATAGATATATTTATTTTGCAGTAAATATAGCTAATTTAGAAGTACTTATTACGCTAAGTTAACCCCCTAATAATCTTATTAATTTAAACTTATAAAGTACTATACTAACTTTTAAGATGCTAGGATAAATATATAACTAAGGCTATATTAGCTTATTAGAGATATAATATTGTTTATAGGTAGTATATATAATTAATATAATCTTAGATTATTATTAATATTTAGATTGCAATCTATATTATTAGTTTCTAAGTTTATTTCTATAGAATTATCTACTACGCTACCCCTACTTAGAAGATAGTAGATATCTCACACTAGGTAACTTACTCAAAATATATATAAAGCATAGCTATTTGAGATTTATAAACTAAGCGTCTGCTCGTTCACTATTTATAAATCTTAAATAGCCTATATAGTTAGGCCTATTTAGTGCTATTATTCTTATAATTACTAGTTTCTATAGTAATCTGCGCTATATATTCTTATAGACTTATACTACCTCTGCTTAATATATAACTTTATCTTTAGAACACTAAGTAAGAAAGCTATTTAAGATTTATAAATTAGTATATAGCTATTTTATTAATTTATAAATCTTAAATAGCTTTTATTCCTTTTCCTACTTAATTCTATTTATAAATCTTAAACCTTTTTATTACTTTCTATATATAATACGTATGCCTATATTTAGCACTTTATTAGGCGTTATAATATCTTAGTTAAATTAGAAATACTATTAGATATAGGGCTTTATAGTGAAGATAGCTATAATATATTATTACTACTATCTATTAAAAGACTTTCTGCTTATTATTTTAAGTTTTATTTTACCTTAATAGATAAGAGAGTAGCCTTTAGTATAATAAGTTTAATATAATAACTAGTAATTTAGACTACTATATTAGGTAATAGAGAGTAGTAGAACTATTTATATACCTAATATATAGGGTTTTTATAAGGTTTTAATATAAGCTTCTTATTAGTAGAGTTAGGACTATTACCTCTTAGACTTTTAAGCTTAGCGATTACTCCTTAGAGAACTTTATTAAGTTTATATAAATAACTATTATCTAAGTTAGTTAATATACTTATAACTTTATTAAATAAAGTATTTAGTTCTCTAATTGTTTTGCTTTAAATTATATAGACTATCTAGAGCTTAAGTAATTAACTAGTATTAACTAGGGGGTATAAGCGTCCTATTAGTACTCTATAATTAATAGCTTAGCTATATATAAGAGTAGGGATAAAAATTCTTAGCAGTTAAAGGTTATCTAAAAATATTAAGAAGAGGAGGGCTAGTCTAATAAACTTTAAAGGTTTAATATTAGGAGTATTTTATTATATTAAGTAAAGTTTAATCTCTATATATAAGTTAATATATTTAGAGAGAGAATTACTTAATCTAAATATATAGGTAGTATCTTTAGGAAAAGTTAAATCTAAGTTATTCTAAACTTTATTAGTCCCTATAATAATCTATTTAGGTATATAAATTATTAAGAACTATATTAGCTTTCTATAAAGATTCTAACGTTTATACTACTTAGTTATATTAAATAATACTATTTCTAAAAGCTATAGAAAGATCTAATATATTAATAGAATAAGCCTCTTAAGTTAGGTTAGCTAAAAGTTTACTATAGTAAGTCTAAAATACTCTTAAATAGCTTTATAAGTAGCTTTAGTAGCTACTCAGAATAGTTTTATATTCTACTTCTAGCGTTTAGAAAGATAATCACCTTTCCTCCTCTATTTAAATAGATTATCAATAAGTATAAATAAATTATTATAATAGAAATAATTACTAGATATAATATATAGCTTTATATAGGAATTATTACTTACCTTATTAATAAAGGAATAGCAGAGGGTATTAAAGTAAAATATTAGCAGTTAATTAATAGGGAAATCTTAAAGTATTTAGTTTATAACTTCTAAGCCTTACTTCTATTTTATAGTTTTATAGACTTCAGCTTATATATCCTATTAAAATTATTTAATAACTACATATTAGAGGTATTTAAACTATACCTCTAAATAAGTTTAAGATTCTAAAATATAGTATTAGAATACCTATCGTTTTACTTACTATAAGTAGATATATATATCTCTAAGGTTTTTAATAGCATACTACTATCTTTAATACTCACTAATTAGTAATAAATTACTAATAGCCAGCTTATTAGTAATATAGTTAGAAAAACACTATAGTAACTAGTTAAATTTATTTAAAGCCTACTAGCTAAAACTATACTACTTAATACTATTTTAGAATCTAAAGCCTTCTTTCTCATACTTAGCCTCTTATTATCTTTAACTACTTTAAACCTTACGTTTAGCTATCTATATATTATACTAAAAGAAGGACTCCTTTTAAAGCAGACTACTATTATAAGAAAATCAAAAGCCTTATAGAGCTATAGCTATAACTAGCATTTCTAGAAAGCTAAACTTTATTATCACTTAGTTCTTAATATATTTAAAGAGGAAGTAATATTAATTAATTATTATATAGAGAAAATAACTTATATTAAGAGATAGGATATTATAAAACAGTAAGCTTTAAGGGATTAATATTTCTAAATCTTATTAAGTTTAGTTATTTTAATTAATATTAGTAATATAATAAAGGAGAGTAAGAGAAACTCTATCTTCAGCTTAGATACTAAATAATAGTAGTATAGTAAGAGATAAGGATTTAGATAAACTATATTAGGAAATATTAATATAGACTTATAGTTTACTAAGCTAATATATAAGGATAAGTATTAATAACTAGGCGCTAATAGTACACCTTTACTCTTCTCTCTACTTTAAGTAAAATAGATCTAAAGCAAAGTATTTAAGTTAGTTATTTTTAAATAGATATTATTTAGTAGAGTTAAAAGGAACTTTAATAAGGTTATAAAATTAGCTATAGATTAAGCTATTTTAATATTCTTTACTTATAAGGTAAGTAAGAATAGTGATATTAACTATATTATAAAATATAGTAAATAAGTATTCTATCTTTATTAGTAAAGTAGATAGTTATTTTTAAGTTTAGTGTTTAGTATTAGTATTATTAGGAGTGCTATTTTATATATTTAATAACTAGAGAGATATTAATATAAGGGAGGAGTTAGTAGATAATAGTAGTTAGTTATATATTTAGTGCTATTTAAGTTGCTTATACTAAAGTATATCTAAGTAATATTTCCACTATAAAAGTATATTTAATTTAAATATTAATAATATTTTTAGGGTTATTTACTATCTAATATTAATAAATATAGTATCTTTATTAATATATATATTATTAATACTTAAATTCTATTTTATATTCTAAAGATTAAGTACTTTAGAGAGGGTTAGTTATATAAAGGTAAGCTTTATATTTTTATATACTATAAAAAGTTAGATACCTTAATACTCTAGAAACTACTATACTTATTTTTTAATTATATTCTAGAAGTCTACTAGAATATCTACTTAGAGGTATTAAAAGTAGTTAAGTTTTTATTAATTACTAAATATATATAAGTTACTACTTTTATTACTATTTTAAGTTAAGTCTTAAATATACCCTTCTTAAGGAGCTTTAGATACTATAGCTATAGCTTTATAGCTTTTTAGAAGATATTAAGCTATATTAGCTTAAGGTATAGCATAATAAAAGCTTAGAATAATAACTTTATTATACTAATATTTAAATTAGCTTTTTAGGAGATATATTTAGGCAGTAGAGGTAAGACTAACTACTAATTTATAGAGAGTAAGAAAGAATATCTAAATAAATATCTTATCTATACTACTAACTACACTAAAGCAGTAATTAGGGATTATATAGAGTAGTTAAGAGTTAAACTTTAGGTTCTAGCTTAATAAACTATTTTTAATCTTTAGTATAAGTAGACTAAGATATATATCTAATATATAGTTATTAAGAATATTAAGGGATAAATACTACTTAATCCCCTACTTAATAATAATAAGAGATTTAGGAAAGCTATAAAAGCTATTAATATTATATAATAGTTCTATATAGGAAGAATTAATAAAACTAATTCCTATATAAAACTTATTAAGGTAAAAATAAAGCTTAAAGCTATTAGTAGCCCCTTTAAATACTATTTAACAGCTTAACTAAAGACTCTTTTAACTATTTCCTACTATAAATAGTTTAAAGAGGTGTTCTTTAGTAAATAGCTTTAGAAGGTCTTTAGGGGCGTTAAGTAGATATAGAAGTTAAGGTATATCACTTAGAGGTATATCACTTAAGTTAGTACACCTCTTAAGATAAGAGGAAATCTTATTTAGAGAGCTATATATAATAATATTCCTCTCTATATAGGAAGACTTAGTTAGAAGTTACTAATTATAAGTATAACTTAAACTATTAATACTAATATATATAGCTAAACTATATAAGGGGAAAGTCTGCTATTCTATAGTAAGGAGATTAGTAATATTATTAGAGATTATAAGACTAATACTCCTTTTAGAATAGTCTACCTATAAAATAGCTGCTAGCTTTAGGGTTAGTTAGTAGTTTTATAGCATTTAGTATTAGATTATTTATATTAGTAAGTAGGTTTATAGGGATTATTATATTATAATTAGTTTGCTATTAAGAATTAATAAGATTAATACTATCTAGTAAGCTTAAGTAGCCTCCTTAGTACTTAGAAGTAGGTTTATAAGGTATAAAGCTGCCTAATCTAAGTTTTATTAGGTGTTATCTATAGTTAAGTCTATATATAAAGAGATAAAAGCTCTAATAGATTTAAAGATAAGTAAGCTATAAATAGTACCTAACGTTTAAGGTATATATAGAATAAAGTTTTACTAATAGTCTATATAGAGCCCTACTTTAGTAAGTTCTAATCTAAGTAATAATAAGTTAAGGAAATAAATTAATATTGCAATATTATCTTAGTAGCTTAATAGGATAATATTAAAGACTAAGTACTTATATATAGACTGATTCCTAATTATAAGGACCTAGTAGCTAATTAATCTAAGAAGATTACCTACTATAAATAGAGTGAAAAATAAGACCTAAGTGAGGATAATATACTTAATTTCTACCCTAATAAGTATAATTAGAAGAGCTTTATAACTTATACTTAATAGGTTAAGAGAGATAGTAATAGTCTTAAGACTAAGATATAGGTTTTTATTAGGAATTAATAGTATAATAAGGGCTAATCTATTAAGGATATTATTAGAGAAAAGGTATACTTACTTTTTAATCCTATAGTAGAGATTAAATAGAGCTAGCCTTATACTTATAGTATTAAGCCTAAAGATATAAGATAGCTAATTAATTATATAAGTAGTATAGTATAAAAAGAAGGATTTAGTAAAAGCTTTAGTTATACTTACTATATAAAACTAATAACTATTAATATTAGTTATATTAGTTTCTAACTTTAAGGTTAAAGATATAGAGCTAATTATAATAGCTATAGAATTATTAACTTAATATATTAAGCTTTTAACGTTTAATAAACTATAGTAACTAAATAGATTACTTAAAGCTAGATAGAAGAAGAGCGTTATTTAGTAGAGGGATAATCTTATAGATAGAGAACTACTTATTCTATCGCTTTTTTTCTTTAAATTTAGAGTTTTACTAGATATAAATAAAGATATACTCTTTAAGAGAGAAGATATAAAGCTAAGTATTTATTTAGCTAGATAAAGGTTTAATATAGTGAGAGATAGAGGTTTAATTAGTGTTTAAACTTAGTTAGGGATAGAGAGTAGTTAGTAAAGCTTAAGATTTAAGATATATATATTAAGTGATTTAATATAACCTTAAGAGGAGAATATAGATATAATAGTTAGTTATAGTAGTTTTTAAGCTACTTACTCTTCTATTAAGAAATATCTAGAATTAATTTAAAGCTTAGATTTAATTACTTTAGTAAGTTTATCTAAATATTTACTATCTTATTCCTTTTCTTCTTTAGACTCTTAGTATATAAGGGAGGGGATTATATTAAGTAGAGTAAAGATATAAACCTCTTTCTTAAAAGTATTTTATTAGTTTTTATTAAGTAGGTTTATATTTAGTATATTAGATAAATGCTATTATAGGGGTATCTAAATAAAGGACTATAGAACTACTTAGCTTTAAGGCTATATTAGGATACCTTTAAATAAAATTAATAGCTATATTAAAATCTAAATATTTAGCAGAAGATAAAGCTTAATTATATCACTAGTTATTAATAGTAGCCTTAAGATATATAGA
Organism: Colletotrichum sp. SAR 10_66; assembly: GCA_028639655.1. Lineage (NCBI taxonomy): Eukaryota > Fungi > Ascomycota > Sordariomycetes > Glomerellales > Glomerellaceae > Colletotrichum > Colletotrichum sp. SAR 10_66. The sequence continues at coordinate 27,909 of JAQIUS010000347.1, read as the reverse complement.
AAGTATTAGATAAATATTATTAGAGATATAACTATTAGTATAAGTTTATAGGTAGCTGCTTTATAGCTTACTAAAGCAGAAGTATAAGTAGCTTTCTTTTAGGCTTAATATTTAGCTTATCTTTAGTAATAGTTAGCCTTTTATTCTTCTTTATTATAATACTTTAGTAGTTACTTATATTTTAGTTTATTTTTAATAAGCTCTATTTTAGGAGATTTAAATTATAGCTAGATAGATATCTAATAGAAAGGTTTATAAACATATAAGGGGGGTTAGAATTTCTAATATTAGAGGAAAGGGAGGAGAGTTTTAATTAATATCTAATTAGATATATCTATTTGTTATATATTTAATAAGTTTAAATATATAGAGAATCTTATTAGTTTTAGTTTATAGTTTATAGTTATTAAATAATAGTTTATAATTAATAATCTCTAATCTATACTTATCTAGGAAGTAATATATAAAGATAGGGGTTTAAGATTTATAAATTAGATAGCTTAGGTTTATAAATCTTAAAAGGTTATAAGAGAGATAAAATAATAAGAAGAATAAGAGGATAATAAGTAAAGAGTTAGGACTAAATAGTAATAAAAATAATATAACTATACCTTTTTAGGATTTTTATTACTTGCTATAAGATAAGCTATAAAGCGTAAGGTTATATAGCGATAGCGCTATACTATATATAGATTAGCGTAGTAAGTCCTAACTTAGTAATTAAGCGAGGTAATTTTTAGAGTATATAGGGATAGCTATACTTAATTAGGATTTCTATTACCTACGCTAAACCCTCCTAAGTTTCTATTATATACTAAGCCTATCTAGGGCTAGAGCGTATCTAACTAGCAAATCATATTAATCCTTTATAAAATAATAGCAGTATATATAAAAAAACAATAAGAGGTATTATTTTTTAAATATTTTGAAGTAATTTAATCTAATTTTTAACCTTAATATATATAATATTTTACCCTTAACCCTATACTTAGGTTTATTCTATAAGTAGGACTTAAACCTCCTCTATAGATTATAGATATAGCTTCTTAAGACTATTAGCTAATTAACTTTATGCAGTATAAGATCTAGTAAGCTAGTAGCTTTTTTTCCTCTTTTAATAATAGAGATAGAATAATAAGTACTAGCAGTAATAAGGGGACTCCTTTAAATAACTAATAATATCTGCTTTATTTAGTATATAAATAGCTTTAATACCTATTAGTTTATAGAATATTATAATTTTGCTTTCTCTAATAGCTTCCCTAATAAAGAAAACCCCCTAGGTAGCCCTCTAAAGCCTAAAGAATAATATAATAGCTATAAGTATAGAGGTAAGTTAAGGCTATAAGGTACTAAGATAGAGTATACTAATATAACTTTATAGAGCTTTATAGTAATTTAGGAGAAATATTCTTCTAAGATAAGCTTCTTATTAGAATTAGCTACTTCTTTATTAAGTATTTAGGTAAAGAGGAATAGCTTAAAGCTATAGTCTAATATATTAAACTATAGCTAGTAACTAAGCAATAAGGTAGTATTAGAGGTAAAAAGGTTATAAAAGATATATTTATAAAAGCTTTTTATATTAAGGGGAGTAGAGAGGTAAATATTAGTTATTTATATTTAATATATTTAGTTTAGGCTTATAGTAAGCTTTATAGACCTAATATAGAGGAGGTAGAGGATATATAAGACTTCAGCTATATATATAAGCTTTATAGGGGCTTTAATATATTTACTTATAGAGTAGGGGATAGCTAATAGGCTTTAGTATATACTTTAGAGTGGGTTATAGTGTTCTCTAGAGTAGGGGTACTTAATAAGGATTTAGTAGATATATATTATAAAGGTGTCCTTAAGGATAGCCAGTAGCTAAAGGGTGATAAGCCTTAAAGGCTGCTGTATATAAGGGAAGCTTTACTTACTTTAGGTAGAATATAGGTAGGCTGAGGATTTAGAAATAAGTAGCTAGATTATAGACTTACTTAATACTTTTAGAAGGAATTAATAAAATAATAGAAGTAGGTAAAGTAAAGAGAAATATTATTATCTATTTTATTTTAGTAAGGTATTCTATTATAAGTATATTATTAGCTTCTTATTACTAAAAGTACTTAAGGGGTAGCTTAAAGAGTTAAATATAGTAAATAAACCTTACTTATAACTACTTTATTTAAATATTTATAAGTAATACCTAAAGTTTTAAAAAGGTAGATCTTTATATATTATTTTATATATTTTAGTATCTTTAAATAACCTTTAGGGATTTAAGCTTTAAGAGCTGATCTTTTACTTAATAATCTATATATAAGTAAGTAACCCTTTAGGGTTACTATTTTAATACTAATTTTCTACTTTATAATCTAGATATAAATAAGTAACTCCTAGAGGTTGCTATTTCTATACTGATTTTTAACTTTATAGTCTAGATACTAATAGGTAACCTCTAGGGGTTTAAACTTTAAAAGCTGATCTTTTACTTAATAATCTATATATAAGTGAGTAACCCCTTAAGGTTGCTATTTCTATACTGATTTTTAACTCTATAATCTAAATATAAATAAGTAACCTTTAGGGGTTACTATTTCTATACTGATTATTAACTCTATAGTTTAAATGCTAATAAGTAACCTTTAAGGGTTTAAACTTTAAGAGCTAATCTTTTACTTAATAATCTATATATAAGTAAGTAACTCTTTAGAGTTACTATTTCTATACTAATTTTTAACTTTATAATTTAGATATAAATAAATAACTCCTAAAGGTTACTATTTCTATATTAATTTTTAACTCTATAATCTAGATATTAGTGAGTAACCTTTAGGGGTTGCTATTTCTATACTAATTTTTAACTTTATAATCTAAATATTAATAAGTAACCCCTAGAGGTTACTATTTCTATATTAATTTTTAACTTTATAATCTAAATATTAGTAAGTAACCCTTAAGAGTTGCTATTTTAATATTAATTTTTAACTCTATAATCTAGATATTAGTGAATAACCTCTAAGGGTTACTATTTCTATACTAATTATTAACTCTATAGTCTAAATACTAATAGGTAACCTTTAGAGGTTTAAACTTTAAGAGCTAATCTTTTACTTAATAATTTATATATAAGTGAGTAACCCCTTAAGGTTACTATTTCTATATTAATTTTTAACTTTATAATCTAGATATAAATAAGTAACTCCTAAGGGTTGCTATTTCTATATTGATTTTTAACTTTATAATCTAGATATTAGTAAATAACCCTTAGGGGTTACTATTTCTATATTAATTTTTAACTTTATAATTTAGATATTAGTGAGTAACCTTTAGGAGTTACTATTTTTATACTGATTTTTAACTTTATAATCTAGATATTAATAAGTAACTCTTAGGGGTTACTATTTTAATATTAATTTTTAACTTTATAATCTAGATATTAGTAAGTAACCCTTAAGGGTTACTATTTCTATACTAATTTTCAACTCTATAATCTAGATATTAGTAAGTAACCTCTAAGGGTTACTATTTTAATATTAATTTTCTACTCTATAATCTAGATATTAGTGAGTAACCTCTAGAGGTTTAAACTTTGAGAGCTGATATTTTAGTTAATAATCTATATATAAGTGAGTAACCCCTAGGGGTTTAACCTATTAGGCGTAAAATATCTCTCTATTATATAAATACTAAAGGGGAAAGCTTTAGGCTATAGATTACTTAAGGACCTTAAAACCTTTATATTTATAGGTATTTATAAATACTTAGAATATTTCTATATCTATTAAGTTTAATATTTATAGTATATATATATTAGTGGAATAAAATATATATCTTATTTAGTATAAATTAATTTAAATATAATATATAGTCTTATTTATATATAATATAAGGCTATTTAGTTTCTTTATAGTCTTTTAGTTAATGTATTAAATAAAAGTGTCCTATAAGATACTTATACTAAAAAATATTAAAGTGTCCTATAGGATACTTATACTAAAAAATATTAAAGTGTCCTGTAGGATATTTATACTAAAAACATTAAAGTGTCCTGTAGGATATTTATACTAAAATTATTAAAGTATCCTATAGGACACTTATACTAAAAAATATTGAAGTGTCCTATAGGATATTTATACTAAAAAATATAAAAGTGTTCTATAGGACACTTAACTTTACTATTTTACTTTAATCTGAAGTAGCTTCTTTTTTAGCGACTTTAGATAAATAATACTTTTTTACCTATATTTATTAGGTAAGTAGGTAAGAAGTGTCCTGTGGGATACTTTTTAGGTATTAAAAACTATAAGTCTATTCTAGCCTTAACCTTATATTAGGGTGAGGGAAAACCCCCTTAATTATTATTTAATAAATATATTTTTTTAAACCTTTTATTTAAAGAAAAGTTTATAATATTCTTAAATATTTTTAACTTTAACTAGATTTTAAGTAATTAATATCTAACTATAAACTAAACTTTAAGTTATACTATATATAAGTTCTAAATAATACTACTATTCTAAATACTATTTTACTCTTAATAAGATCTATCTCTACTAAATATAGTCTCTATATACTTAGTATATAGATCTAATTTCTTATTTTATTATTATATAACTTATATTATACTTCTTTTATACTAAGTAAGTTCTTATTATTCCTATAATTCTATAGTATAAATATCTTATTCTAGCTACCTAACGCCTAAATAGGTTATTTAGCTATTATCCCTATTTATAGGTTATACTATATAAGTTAAAGTAGTAAAGATATCTATATTTAATATTATATATTAAGTAGTATTAACTATTAAACTAATAGGCTAGTAAGCAGCTAGTAAGAATCTAAAGACTACCTTTTATAAGTAGTATAAGGTTAACATAATAATTAAGCAAATAATAAAAGACTTTATATAAATATTAATTAACTTTATAGATATCTTATAGTTTTATATTAATATTAGAGAATATAGTATATAAGTAATAAACCTATTAGCTATATATTATTTAATAAAATAGAAGCTTATAGTTAAGTAGGCTATTAGTTATTATAAACGTTCTAATAAAGCAAATTATAATTAAGAACTATATTATTATAACCTATAAATAAGGATAACAGCTAGATAACTTACCTAAGCATTAAGTAGCTAAGATAGGATATTTATACTATAAAATTATAAGAATAATAGGAACTCACTTAGTATAAAAGAACTATAATATAAGTTATATAATAATAAAATAAAGAAATAATTAGTAGAGTATAAAAAAGAACGTCTAGTAATTAATTAATAAGACTAACTAATTATAATTACTTTATATATCTAAGTAATTACTTTTAGGTAGATAAAGGATACTATTTAGGATTTATATATAGTATAACCTTAAGTTTAATTTATAGTTAGATTTCTATAGCTCTTTAGTAGTTAACTTAGTATTTATCTTTAGGATACTCTTAGCTTACTTTTACTACAAATTACTTATTAAGCCTAAGACTAATCACTTTAGTCTCTAAAGACTTAATTTACTATTAGCTTATAACTTATAACTTAGACTATAACCCTAGTATACTATTACTACGCGTTAATCCCTAGCTTCTATTAGCAGACCTTACTATTAGATAGCTGACTGTAATATATATCTCTATTGCTATAGGCAAGTATGCTAGTCTATATGCAGGTCTAGTGATTTAAATATCATAAAACTAAAAACATTACGCTTGACATCGCAAGTTTCGTTGCGCTGAGATTTTCCTCTCAGCAGGGGGTCTCTTGTTCAGGCCTGGCGGATCTGCCGACATCGATGGCCAACGCGGTGACGTGAGCAAGTCCTTGGCAACGCTTGTCAGGCTGATACAGAAACCCTCCAAAACACGCTTCAGTGCATCATCATTTTCGTCATAACAGGCATCGCAAACCTTGGCGCTGCTGTCGGCCTTCATCCCAACCTCAGCCTCACTGATACCCTTCTTGCAAGCATTCATGGCCGCATGTAATTTCTCGATGGGCTTTCTGTGTAGCCTTTGGATCAACGCCTCGCTCTCGTCCAGCAGGGTTGAAGATGAGGCAGAGGAGCCCTTCGGGCCAGCAGCCATTAGAAAACGCTTGGACCCGTCTTTCAGGGCCTTGAAAGCGTTTCTGAGTGACGCCTGGGTGTTTGAAATGGTTTCTCTCAACTCCGAGGCACTCTTATCAGTGCCGAAGTCCGATAAACTGCATATTATGCCGTCCAGGCCGTCGGCGAATACGAGCAAGGAATCCTCGTACGCGTATGTGGGTACTGATCCACGGCCTGCGTCAAAAGCAGTGTTATTGGTGAGCGCGTTTTGCATTCTCACTAGGGCTTTGATGAGTTTTGCCGTCGTCATTTGCCTGCCACGATCCGTGGTAGCTGTAGACAGACGCCCGATTGCGTGCCTCTCGAGATAGCCCCGAATTTCTTGGGCATGCGGGCCCCCATGGGTTTCAGCAAACCGTTCGTCTGCAATGGTGCCTGCTGACTCAAGAAGCGTTTTCGGGCCGCCAGGATGAAATGCCAGGAAGGGTGTCATGTCGTATACTGTTCCGCCGATGGCGATCCAGCATGATTTGACAGAGTTATGGGCTGCAAGTTTTGAGATGCTGATAATGGGACCTTTGGGACCACTTGACGAGGCCGAACGGCATGCGGTGGGTGAGCAGGAGGGTGTTGAGCGATTTGGTTTTTTGACCATGGTGAAGAGGTCTTGGTGCAACTGATTCCAATGCGGGGGAGGTGAGGGTATGTGAACAGGGCTGCCATTGTCGGGTCCGTCATTTGCTTGTTGTGGTTGGGAGCCTCCTTGATGCTGCTGCTGCTGCTGTGGCAACTGACCCAGTCCAAGAGTATTCATCACCGTAACCCCAAAGTCAGAGCTACCGCAGACAAAAACATGACCTTTCTTCTCCTTCACAAGCCGCTGGATAAAGTCTCGATAGTCTGTCAAATGACGCGTCACACGTCGGCCCCCTTGGGGGAGCTTTGTCCAGATTCCGCCACGGATCTTCAGATGAGTCTCCTGGCTGAGAGCCAAGACTATGGTCAGTGGCAGCGTACTGGTAAGTTCCTCCAGGCTGTCGAGTGAACAGGGAACGTGGCGAAGTGTTTTGGCAGCCACCACGAGGAGTAGCTCTCCCTCCCCGGCGCTTCCGTTTTGGGTATCATCGAGGCGCTGTTTCTTTGTCGCGCGGTCGTGCAGAAAGCCAACCAAGGGGCCGATACCCACACCCTGACCAACAAGAACCAGCGGCACGGCTAGGTCGCGGGGCTGGCGGAATCGGGGAGAAGGCCAAGGCCGAAGGCGCAGATGTGTGCCTGGCGCAGCGCTGGTGAGGAAAGAGGATACCAGCCCCTCAGGCGAGTGTTGAGCGACTGTCAGAATGATGGTCATGCCTCCTGCTCCTTCTACAGAATCCATCGCTGTACCGGACACGTTTGGGATGACACGGGCGATGGAGTAGAACCTCGGCTCGCCATCATCATCGCTCTCGCCTGACGACGTATCATGATCTTCCGGGCAAGAGGAGCCTCGCAACCGTCGATGGTGTGATGATGCTCTGTTCAGCGTCTTTCTCTTTCTCGGCGGCCAGATTTGGACTCGATCACCTGGCTCGAGCGGCAAATTTGCATCCAACTTCACGGCCACCGCCACGCTTCCGCGATAGACGCTGTGCGACTGCACATGCGCATCCTGCCATAGGGGGCGACCGCCCAGTCGTGAAACCATGCCCTTCTTCATCTGCATGCTAAGCATGGCCTCGGGGCGCATCTTTGGTTTTCCATCTTTCATGGCTTTGTCTTGGTCGCCGCTCTTGACGCCGCTGCTGGTCGAGTGTCGCCCCGTATTCAGGGTTACGCCCGTGATGCCAACGGCCTTGACGCGGTGCCGTTCGAGAAACCAGACGTACAATTGCAAAAGCCCATCCCAGGCCGCGGAGAGATGTTTGTACTGCGCCTGCTCTTCGGAGGGAACATGTGCTAGCTGGGCACGGGCAGCGGCGACGTAGTCTCTGACGCTTCCGGCGTCATCCCCAAGGGCATCCAAGAAGGCGCGAATATTGGTCGGTAGCGTAGCCCGTCGGTCGCTCTGCATCCCTCTCAAATCACCCTTGACCTGTTGGCGACCGATAAAGACGTCCAGCGCATGGAATAGCGGTGCATCGACGCCACTGTTTCCCAACTCTCCGGACGTCACCGCGCGACCCATAGCGGGATAGGTCTTTATCCAGACGACAGGGTCAAAGTTCGCAGTGTCGCGTGGAGTCATGGCGTCGAAGACGTGAGCGCACTTTACGATACGTGCCGCCACGCTCTCTAGACACCGCGCGACTTGGTCGGGCTGGTTGGCTAGCACGCTATTCTGTGCGAGGGCCATCGACGATAGCGCGGGCGCAAAAACGACCTCCATCCTGCCCTGGAGCCCCGAAGAGAGCCGCTCCTCGGGCAGGCCAAAGTAGGTACTCTTCAGACTGAAGTAGTTGTCGCCCACAGCGTTGTTCAGAACATCATCAGCGGGCACCTGCCGTAGAGAGTCAGCTATGGTTCTTTGTGTGGGTGGTGTGTTTGGAGGACATGGATCCGTACATACCCGACCAGTCATGCTTCTACCCAATCGTTCGCAAACCCTCTCCCATGTAGCAAGGATATGGCGCGGGACCAGAGACTGTCCGTCTTTTCCCTTGCCTTGTTCCTCACCAAACATGTACGCGTGGGCCAGCGCGCTCAGAATTAGCGCCGCCCGAGCCAGGTGACGCGGTTCCAAGTCATCCCATGCATCTATGACTCTTTCCGCACGATTGCCCAGGGCGTCGACAGCTTCACGCACTCGTCCCGCTCTGAGTAGCAGGGGCAGATTTCCATGAACCGCCTCCCATGGCTCCAGGGACACTGGCAGGCGTTGACCTGAGCGTATGGAGGAGGCCCTGCTACTAGCGGTGCGGCTTTGAGTTGATTCTCGACCTCCCAGAAACCCCCTGGTGCGGTTGAAACATCCATCAAGGCCAGGGCCGAACTGGAGTGTTCGTGTTCCGGCTGGGAGTGACCCTTGGCTCCGGAGATTGAACTCAGTCATTAATGAGGCTCCAGATAGCTCAGTCGCCAAAGAAGCCCGGGCAAGCAGGAAGCTGGCCTTTGAAATTGGGCAGTTGATGATTGTCGAGGAGGTTGTGTTCATGGGATGTAGTGTCTTCACCGGGGTAATTGGTGGCGTCAAGACGCCTTCAGCTGACGGTTGGGGAACAGTGAGGGACCTTGAGGGCAGAGGCGATGGCGACCTCAAGCCCATGTCCACATCCTCTTGTGGACTCTTCAAAGAAGGAGGGGTTCTGGGTGGGGTCGGAGGCAGAGGCGGCGACGGCGGGTAGTGAAAGACAGACATGGCAGTGAATGGAGCTACCAGAGCTACCGAGAAACAAAGTAGGAATTAATTTTATTAGAACAAGACAAATGGGCAGGCTGTGGCAACGCTTTCAGATAGCTGAGGATGATAGGATGAGTTGGCTTCGTTATTCGTAAAGATCATGTATCCAATGACTTGGTTCTGACAGCTTCGGGTCTTCATGGACTTTGCAGGGACGATGTGTTTACATCTATATGTATGACGCTGGCACGGCAGGAAAGGCATTGTAACCCAACTTCTCGGTGTAGTATGCGCATTCCAGCGCGTCGAACTTTGTGTCCCACGTAATCCCAACTGGAAAATAACCTCATAGGCATTTTCGCACGTTTGTTCCAATTTGGAAATGTTCTGTATTAGATGATGTCCCCATCGGACCGGCACAAACAAATGACGCCGTTGTCCGGTTAACCCTGGCAAATCTGGGTCGGTAGTTCCCCGGCGGCCAGCCACCGTCCGAACATCCACTTACTTCATGGCCAGGTTAGGTGTGCACGGCGATCATGCTCGTGCACGATGGATATTCCCTGTCATCAACGCACATGGTTCCAGAGACCTGGTAGTAATCCGAAAGGTTAAAAAAGAAGGAAAAAACAAAACGAACACGATCGTTCCGCTGGATATACGTCGTCCGAGCGCTGACACGTTACGCCTTGGCCCTTGGCAAAAGCCTTTTCTCCGAACTTTGACCTGCGCAAGGCACAGGTCGAGGCAGGTCTAAAGACCCACCAAGATGCCGTCTTGACGTAAGGAGTCGGCGCACCTACTAATAACTTGTTCTGCCCGGCACTCGCAACTGAGAGTAATCAAGCCACTTCATGCAGACGGGAAGAGGTATCAGTTCAGGAAGTTGCGCGAGAAAGCTTCCAGGGCCCTTAGACAACCAAGGAAGAAGGCCAAAAGCACTCACCCCAATGCCCGAACAGCTGTCGGCTTCCTCGGCCTTGCGAATGACGGCACTTTCGGCGTCGGACTCCGGCAGCCTCCCCGTGCCATAGTTTACTCATGTCGGGGAAATCCTATTCCATTTCGCTTTCGCCTTGCTTGCGTCATAATTCCGCCGTCATCAGGCGAACTTGTGATTACCACTGTCATGTCCACAACCTTGAACAGAGACGCCTGACTCTCTTCATCTTCTTCTGTCGTACTCGTCTTACCTTACGGAGAATAACTAACACGTGGAGGAACAGCAACAAGCAGCAGCCAAGAGTGAGAACATACCCAGCACCTCGATCTAGGATCCACCATCGCGGACAAAATGATTCTTGGCATACCTTTCAACATTCACATGTCCAACCTGCCGGACCTTCCGAAGCTCCTTTGGACCATCGTTCTGGCCGTCTTCGGAGTTTTTGTGTTACGCACCATCTACTACCTGACCCTCCATCCCCTGGCGGGATACCCAGGCCCTCTGCTCGGACGCGTAACCACCGTTTACTCACTTTGGCACCGCGGCAATGGCTCCAACCACAGCTGGCTACTATTCCTGCACAAAAGGTACGGTCACATTGTCCGCATCGGCCCCAACGAGCTGAGTTACACCCACCCGGATGCTTGGCACGACATCTATGCCAAGGCGGGAGGTGGGGGTGACATACCCAAGGACTTTGTCGGACTGGGGCCGGACATGGCGGCGCCCGAGAAGGGCATCGTGCGTGCCGACGATACCAACCACCAGCGGCAGCGGCGGATTTTCTCGCATGCCTTTTCCGATCGTGCCGTGCTCAAGCAGGAGAGCCTCGTCCAGGGCCATGTCCACAACTTGATGGGCAAGCTAGCCGATGAGGATGCCGAGCCTGCTTCTTCTCGTGGCCGCGTGGATCTCGTGACCTGGCTAAGTTACCTGGCCTTTGACATCATGGGCGACCTTATGTACGGCGAGCCTCTCGGCATGCTCGATAACGACCAGTCTGCTCGCCAGTGGGTTCGCGACACGTACTCGACCATCAAGACGGTCACGCTCGGCATGGCAATGATGGGTTGGCACCCACCCCTGGGCCCGCTGCTCCTCAGATCTATCTGGGGAGGCAGTGGTAAGCGCCGCACCCGGCACAATCGCTTCTCCATGGATCGCGTTGATAAGCGCCTGGACCGTGGCGACGACTCAGGTAGCGACATCTGGTCGATGATTATGCAAAGCAGCGGCGATGAGAAGCGACCAGGCATCTCGCGCGCCGAGATGTATTCCAATGCTGCAACGTTCATGATCGGTGGGACCGAGACTACCACGGCTGCTACGTCAGCCCTGAGCTACCTGCTGCTCACTCACCCGACCAAGATGGCCACGCTGCGCGCTGAGCTCGATACTGCCATCAAGGATCCGCAGGGAGACATTACATTCACCAATCTGCGAAAGCTGCCGTATCTTAACGCGTGCATTGAGGAAGCCATGCGTCTCTATCCACCTGCGCCAACGCCTATGCCGCGCATGATACCCCAAGGGGGACGTGTCGTCTGCGAACGCTACGTGCCGGCGGGTACACGCGTTGACATTCCGCTGTATGCCATTGCGCATCATCCAGACAATTTTGTTGATCCAGAGGAATTTGTACCGGAGCGGTGGTTGAGCGACGACGACCGGCCCGCCAAGTATACTGATGATCGGAAAGATTGCGTCAAGGTGTTTTCCGCGGGCCCAAGAGATTGTATTGGCAAGAAGTGAGTCGAATTCTCGTGTCTATTCTTTATTCTTGGATGTGTTGTCCCTCTGTGTGAGGAACCGTGATTATTGACTACATTTGACGCAGCCTTGCATATCCCGAGATGAGGCTCATCATAGCCAGCCTGCTGTACACCTTCGATCTTGAGCTGGCTGACCCCGACTTCAAGTGGTTGGATCAGAATAGTTATGGGATTTGGGACAAGCATCCGCTTTGGGTGAAGTTAGTCACTCGTCAATTTGAACAGGGTCACTAAATGCCCAATGTAAACATCGAAGAAGGTCCCGCGAAGCAATGCAATTGATCTACGTTATTTGATTTGAATTAAACAATTTTGACTACCGGAAGTGTGATTTCTTGGTTCGACCTGCGAACGATAAAATCTGCACGACAGCAGCACTAAGTGCTTGCATGCACATCCACCGGCCCCTGAGCGCAGACCACGCGCTCTCTATTGCGCAGGGACGTGTAACTGATCCGGTCGTTGTGGCACCTCGATAGTGTTATTGTTTTTACTTGTGATTTCCAAGTAGCATAAAGTGGGTAAAAGGATGTTGAAATAAGGTAAATCGCCATCTCTTACCACGATAGGTTTAGCGCACCATTGAGTTTATGCTGTCATCTTAGCGTTCCTCAAGAGCATCCGGTAGACCGGTTACTTCATCAGGCTGCATGACGACAGATTCCCAGGTCTCCCGACAGATTCCCATGTCAGGGCAGTCTCTCTCAGCGCCCTACACCCTCTTTTCTTCCCACCTAACCTCCGGGAATCTCCGGGCAAATTCAAATAGACTTTACGACGCGTTGATACGAACCCGAAAGTTTTATGCGGCCACACTTTGTTTTTGTTCTTCCGTTTTGTCTCTTTTAGGGTGTCGGGGAGTTCTTTTGACAGACGGGCCGGACTTTCAATTGACATACTCGCATTCATTGACGTCTTGTCAACTTAAAGACGCCTTGACTTCAACCGATTCCCTTTTTTACCATATCGGGGTTAGTTTCATCTGATCACCGATGATGGGCAACGGAGCGGGAGCCTCGAGGGGAATTCTCTTCGCCGACATTCATGCCTGGTTACCATATAGATTACATCTGCAAGTTCATTACGATTCATGTTCTACTGCACTGGATGTTTACAGCACTTGATCACACTTGATGAGCACTAACAAGATGTGGTAAAAGTGGCTGTGTCTTGTGTCTTTGTGTCATTTCACATTCTGAAGGTCGACATCACATTCCACCTAAGTCTCTACCTTAATCTTTGCAAATTAATAATCTTGGAGAGCGATCGACAATTCTTTGACCAAATCTATCATTCTACCGGCCGGTATCAACACCTGGTCACATCCGCATTTCGTTGTGGTTAAGAACCATGGCTACTGCGCGCCCCGCCGATGATATGGCGGAGAACGAGCGGCCGGCGGGTCGATCTTCGCGTCCGCCTCACTCCCGCTACTCTCTCGTCAGCTTTCCCGGCCTCCCCAGTGACAATCGACCCCCTTCCGTCCACATCTCTGCGGATGAGTACAAGGCCATAACAGACCTTGTCGAGCTCGCCAAAAAGTTCCTTGATCAACAAGGTGGCGATGTCACGACGTCGTCGACCCAAGAAGGCTCCCTTGACGCCTCAAAGGCCCCGAAGCAGGATGGGCCTCTCGACCCCTTCGGCGCCAACTTCGACGCGCGAGAGTGGGCCAAGTCATTTTACCGCTTCCGTTCCGACAGCTGCGAAGTTCGCAAGGCGGGCGTGGCATTCCGCAAGCTCACTATCTCAGGCTACGGAGCTGACACAGCATACCAGCAAACAGTAGGCAACGCCTGGTGGCTCACGGCCGTGGCGGCTATGCGTGGTCTGTTGCGCATGAAGCGCCAGCAAGTGCGCATCCTACATAATCTCGAAGGGGTGTTGAACGACGGTGAGATGCTGTGTGTGTTGGGTCCGCCGGGCAGCGGGTGTTCGACCTTCTTGCGGACAATTGCAGGAGATACGCAAGGCACACAAGTTGCAGAGACCGCCCACCTTAACTACCGCGGCGTGAGTGCCGATGAGATGAAGCGCTATTTCAAGGGCGACGCCATCTACACTGCCGAGGAGGATGTTCATTTCCCGGCGCTATCGGTAGCGGACACGCTGTTCTTCGCGGCGCGGGCGAGGGCGCCCAAGACTCGGCCCGGGGGACTCACCGCTGATGAGTACGCACGGAGGGTGCGCGACGTGACCATGGCCATGCTTGGTATCCAGCACACGATGGAGACACCCGTCGGTGGTACTGACGGCGACACGGTGCGTGGCGTGTCGGGTGGCGAACGCAAACGCGTGAGCATCGCGGAGGCGGCGTTAAGCTTTGCGCCGATTCAGTGCTGGGATAACAGCACTCGCGGGCTCGACAGCGCCGCGACTGTCGACCTTTGCAAGACACTGCGCATTCAAAGCGACATCATGGGCATGGCGAGCGCAGTGGCCATCTATCAGGCCCCGCAGATGGCCTACGAGTTGTTTGACAAGGTCCTCGTCCTCTATGATGGACGCCAGATCTACTTTGGCAAGACAACGGAAGCCAAACGATATTTCCAGCGGCTGGGCTTCGTTTGTCCCCGGAACCAGACCACGCCAGACTTTCTGACCTCCATGACCAGCCCAGCTGAGCGTGAAGGCATCGTCAAGCCCGGGCACGAGGCAAAGGTCCCGCATACCCCTGACGAGTTCGCTGAAGCGTGGCGAACGAGCAGTCACCGGCACCACGTTAGCGAGGAAGTAGACGCCTACGATGCATCCTTTTCTTTGAGCGGCTCACGCACCCACTATGCCGACTTCTTGGCGAGCAAGAAAAGCGATCAATCGGGGCTGCAGCGGTGGAAGTCACCTTACACCGTCTCATACCCGCGGCAGGTCATGCTGTGCCTTTGGCGCGCCCTCGCGCTGCTCAAGGCGGCGCCACAGATGACGGTGATGATGCTCGTCATTAACCTATTCCAGACTCTCATCGTGGCCAGCATTTTCTTCCGATTGCCAGACACTGCCGAGTCCATGAAGTCGCGCAGCACCCTCATGTTCACCGCCGCGCTGGTCAACGCCTTTGGATGCGTGCTTGAGGTTGCGGCCTTGTATGCCAAGCGCGACATCGTCGAGAAACATGTGCGCTATGCGTTGTATCACGCCTCGGCTGAGGCTATTGCGGACTTGGTCATGAGCTTACCCTACAAACTGCTGAACGCCATCACGGTCAATACCCTCTTCTACTGGATGTGCAACCTGCGGACGGATGCCGGGTCCTTTTTATTCTTCGTCCTTGTTCAGTTCGCCATGACTCTTGCCGTGAGCTTGCTTTTCCGACTGGTCGCTTCTGTCACCAAGAGCCACACGGCAGCCATGGCGCCATCGACAATAGTTCTGCTCACGCTGTCACTGTACACGGGTTTTGCGGTTCCGCCGATGTATTACAAGTCTTACACAGCGTGGATCGCCAAGGTTAGCCCCGTGGCGTATGGGTTTGAGGCTCTCATGATCAACGAATTCGGTCACGGACGGAAATTCCCCTGCAAACTTTTTGTTCCATCTGGCCCGGGCTATGAAAATGCAGGGATGATGCCGCAAACCCGTGTGTGTGCCGCGCAAGGGGGTGTCGCGGGTGCCAATTCCATTGATGGGAGCGCGTACATTACCAATGCGTTCGGGTACTCGGACAGCCACCGTTGGCGGAACGTCGGCCTCATTTTTGTATTTTCAGCCGCTTACTTTTTACTGCACCTTCTGGCCACGGAGCTGGTTAGCAGCAAGAAGAGCAAGCAGGAGATGCTTGTCTTCCCAAGGGGAAAGATCCCGATTGGACGCACAAAAGACGTGGAGGATCACATCACCAGGGGAAAGACGGAGGCGCCGAGCACCAGTACGAGCATTCCTATGGCATCCCTGCCTGTCTCACCTGTCGCACCCGTCGTTGTCAAAAGAGGCTTCGCTGGCATGTATCCGTACACTGATGGGGGGTCTCCGACGACGAGGGCTAGGAGGTTGCACTATTCGGACACGGCCAGCACAATCACAAATTCTCCGGTTAGAGCCTGGAATATGTCGCCACGGCAACGAGACAGATTTGAGGACCATGCTGCAGGCGGTAACGACAGCGGTGGGTTGTCTATCGATCGCCAGACAGCCGTCTTCCACTGGAGCAACGTCTGCTACGAAATCAAGGTCAAGAAGAATGAGACGAAGCGCATCCTCGACTGTGTGGACGGGTGGTGTGAGCCGGGGACGCTCACTGCGCTTATGGGCGTCTCGGGCGCCGGCAAGACCACCCTCCTCGACGCCCTCGCCTCTCGCCTGTCCATTGGCGTGGTGACGGGCGAGATGCTGGTCGACGGGGCCCCCCGCGACGCCTCCTTCCAGCAGAAGACGGGCTACGTCAAACAGCAAGACCAACACTTAGTCACATCAACGGTGCGTGAGGCACTTACCTTCAGCGCTGTCCTCCGCCAGCCTTCTCGATTTTCCCACAAGGAAAAGATCGCGTACGTCGATAAAGTCATTGAGATTCTGGGCATGGGCGAATATGCAGATGCAGTAGTCGGCGTGCCTGGAGAGGGTTTGAATGTGGAACAACGGAAGAAACTAACAATCGGCGTTGAGCTGGCTGCTCGTCCTGCACTACTTCTCTTTTTGGATGAGCCCACCTCGGGTTTGGATTCGCAGACGAGCTTATCCATCTGCACTCTGCTGGAGACGTTGAGGGACAATGGGCAGGCTATCCTGTGCACAATCCATCAACCGTCAGCAGTTGTAAGTATTCTCCACTCCACCTCGGCACATATCCGTCGGACAGTTACTTGTATCCGTACACTGCTAATACTATGCGTGATCAAACATTAGCTCTTCGAGCGGTTTGACAGACTACTTCTTCTTGCTCGTGGCGGACGGACCGTCTACTTTGGCCAGATTGGACGCAACGCCAAAGTCTTGCTTGACTATTTTGTCCGCAATGGTGGACCACAACCAAAGAAGGGGCAGAATCCGGCTGAGTACATCCTCGACCAAGTTCACGCCAGTGAGGGTGGAAATAAGGGCGTGGATTGGCCAAGCGCATGGCGGAAGAGCACTGAGTATGACAAAGTCAAGGCCCACCTGACCAGACTCAAAGAGAAAGGAAATGGCTCGTACCATCACTCAACACAACAGCAGCAACAGGAGGATCCCCCTTTTGCCGCTCCATTGGCGGTCCAGTTCTCCGAGGTTACTACGCGTTTGTCGCGACATTACTGGCGCAACCCAAGTTACATCTATTCGAAGATACTATTGACTTTCGGCGCGGCCCTCTTCATTGGACTCTCTCTGCTCAACTTGCCCAACACGCAGGTGGGAATTACGATCCAGACCATCGCCATCTTCATGTTCCTCACGACACACCTCAACCTAATTCAGCAGAGCGTACCCGTGTTCATGACGCAACGCACCCTCTACGAAGGCCGCGAGCAACTCTCACGCACGTACTCGTGGTCCGCATTCATGGGAGCTCAAATAGTTGTCGAGATGGCCTATAACGCGGTCATGGCCCCTCCGGCGTTCCTGGCATGGTACTACCTCGTTGGACTGAACCGCAATGCGGCAGAGACACACCAAACCGCCGCACGTGGCGGGCTGGCGTTTCTGTTCATGCTCGTCTTCTTCCTGCAGGCCAGCACATTTGGGCACATGATCGGAGCGGCCTTCAACCTCGCCGACCAAGCCGCCGGTATCGGAAATCTGTTGTTTGTTATGATGTTTATCTTCAACGGCATTCTCGCCACGCCTCCAAAGTTCTGGGTTTGGGTGTATCGCGTCAACCCATTCACCTATCTTGTTGAGGGGCTTTTAGGCACAGGTCTCGCCAATGCGGCCATCCACTGCGAGAACAATGAGTTTCTACACATCAACCCGCCGCCGGGGCAGAACTGCGGCCAGTACCTACAACCCTTTGCTTCCCAGACGGGCGGATATCTTGCCGATCCGGCCGCTGCTGAGAATTGCAGTTTCTGCACAACGAGCAATACAAATCAGGTGCTGGCTGGGGTGCAAGTGGAGTTCAGCAATCGCTGGCGAGACTTGGGTATTTTGTTCGCATTTGTGTTCTTCAATGCCATCGCTGCTTTGGGTTTCTACTGGCTCCGTGTTCCCAAGCCCAAGAAAGATAAAGGTGGCAACTCATCAACGTCCACATCACCACCGGGCCAAGATGGTAGCAGCCCAAATCACTCTGCAGATCGGAACCATCTCGAGGTAACGGAGAGGCAAAGGAGTTTTGGCAATGGGTCATCCAAACATCCCTCAAGGAAGTCTAGGAACTTGGCGGGCAGCTCCTTCCAGGCCTCACGAGCCAGTGCGCTTAGATCACTTCGGTCATCCATCATGGGTGGCAGTCAAGTGCTCAGGGACAATGCGAAGAGATACTGGGATGATGACGGATATGATACTGATGACACTCGCATGATTGACCCTGCAGTGGAGGAAGGGTTGGATACTTTGAATGCGGGTGAAGAATGGGAGCAGGACGTACCCGTGGAGTTTATTATGCAAAAGCCAGCCGCAAAACCTCAGTATTGGATTTAACACCAGTCCATCGACATACTTAGTTTAAACCAGCCATAATGAAATAGTTAAGCGGTCATCTCAAAATTGACATCTGGTGCTCAACACAACCCGTGCCAATTATGATGGCCATTAAAAGCTCTCTAGTAACTCCGACTAAAGTTCATCAGTACGTTAGGACTACAGACTGCAACATCTGGAGAGATTATGAGTGTCTCTAAATAGTTTCATCGAAGTCACGCCATACTTGTTCAGTAGTATTGTCATGTTGCCGCTAAATGACGGTTTCTCTCGACATCGATCGCAGTTCCGTGACCCTATCACGCCGGTTTGGGTGTCGCTAAGATTTGAGTTTTGAGAACAGCACATATTTTCATGAGTACCTAAATTGATTGTGAAAGGATACCCGTTCTTCCAGAGTACACCCAGCCATGGTCAGCTCAGCCTCAGATCTGCTTGTGTGGAGATGAATATTCCCGAAGTACAAACAAAGTCGATTGAAAATGTCTGGCAAGTACCTAGATACTGTCTGTCACCCGTGACATCTACAGGTCCTCCTTCAACAAGCACTCAATCACGTTCCCCAAGCCACAACAAATCCAAACCTTCGCAATAATTAAGCCAGCTGCCTCAACAACGTTGTTCAATTCATTCAAAGTTCTCTGACAACCATTTGGACTAACGGTAAGGACAAACCCTCCGATGAGCCCCATGGCCTGGAATTCACCATAATTCTTCAGCAAAGGGGGCGGTGCGTTGGGCAACATGGTGTCGCCGCATGTTGGGTGCATCATGTACTCGCCAATGAGCAGCCGCGACTTTCCGGGCGTCATGGCATTCTTGATGTGCGTGAACATGGTGATCAAGTCTTCGTTATGCCAGTCCACAATGACCGACCGGAACCAGTATACATCGGCGCCTTTGACAGGGTTCTCGTTGAAGAAGTCGTGCGTGGTGAGCTTGACCGCGCCGGTTGCCAAGGCCCGCGGGTCCGTCTTTTGCCAGTGGGCAGTGGCGTGCTCGATCATGCCGGGCTGATCCTGGACGATGCCGACAAAATCGTTCTGGCGGTCGGGAAAGTTAGTTCGCAGGGCTTGAATCGAGCTGCCGAGCCCTCCGCCGACGTCAACGACCACGGCACCATTTCGGAGAATGTCTTCCCAGGGGTACCCCCGCACGTCTGTCAGCCCGTGCAAGTACTCCCCCAGCGATGCGAGCCACAAGTTGAAGCAGTCACGCCACTCGGGATGCGCGTTCAAGAACTCGAACTGGCCCATGCCCTTGCCGATGGTCTTGGAGAAAGCCGAATCTCGAGGGGCATAGCTGGCGCAGAGAACTGGGTCCTTGAGAAGACTTGGAAGCACGTCGGCTGTAGGGAAGAGAAAGGAGGCGTAGCGCACCGAGTTGGCGAGCCGCTCATCGGTCGCCAGGGCGGTCGATGCCTCGTCGTTGGCGAAGACGCCGAGGGCTGTCTCGGAGAAGATATGGTGCGCGCACAACATCCTCATCACGAGTCCCAGCTTGTTCGTATCGACGATTCCCGTCTTCGAGGCGAGGGTGTCGAGGTGCATGGGCCCGCTGTCCGCCAGCAACTGGGGTACATCCCATTCGACAGCCATATGCAGTGCGCGCGACACGAAATAGCTATGAGCCAGGTGACCGAGACGCCATTGTGGCGTGAGAACGGCCGCCTCGAGTGAGCCTGCGGCGGCGATGATGCATTTGCGGGCCTCCTCTGTCTTTGGTCCTCTCGGGATGCGCACGTCGGCTTTGTTGTCGGCCATGGGCTTGCGAGATGGAGAGTAGGAAAGTTCGGTGATGAGGTCATTCACCGAGGTGGTTAGTAAGTCCAGAAGGGACCGGAGCTTGGTGATCTGTTGTTCTGCCGTAGCCATGTTAATTGAGGAGTGCGAATATTTTCTTCTCACTTGCCAACGGTCTCAGGACTTTGGGCATCACTTTTCTTTACTTCGTTCATCATCTATTTGACTGTTTCTTGGGGCTCCGAAAGCCTGTCCTCTTTGGTGTTATTCCCAATCCATTCCTATGAAAGTTCGGCCTCATCAATAAAATTTGGTGATTGTCCTGGCGGAGATGAGCGTAGGTCCAGTCCATCGTGTTCGGGCTCGAAGGTAGTACAGTGAAGATGGTGTTGATATCCTCCGCTGGCGACATGATCGGAAGACTCGGGGTCGAGTGATGTAATTGCAGTTCGCTTTGAAAATGTGGGTATCGAAGAGGGTTTGTGATAGTAGAGGAGGAACTTCTTGGTGTTTCGTGTTCGTGCTGAGAGCCACTACGATGGACATGGTCAAGGGGCCGTTAGACTTCTTATTAGGAGTTCCCCACCCCGAACTGACTTTATGACGAAGTCTTGTCAACAAGGTTGGGGCCCGTGAACCTTTCACCTGTACAATCAGTTCCCAAACCTTGATTTTCCCACCAGTTCGCTCAACAGAACTCTTCAATCTGCATGAAACGTGTATTTAGACTTCGAGTCCAGCCCTGCCAGGCCATGCTCTCAGCGCGACTCAAATGCCCATTTTGTCATTAGTCCCGTTTCACATGTCAAGAACAGGCTGGTCCCCATTTATATACGTACCTGATCAGTCCGGCTGCCCGGATCGCGTGCGTACTCGCATTCCAGAAATCACTTAGCCATTTCGATCATTTCTTTGATTATTTCTTGGTTTTTTGTTTTTCTCTTCATCCTGGTTTCTTACTATATTTGGTATATCAATATTGGCCTTCCTTGCGCCTGTTACTTCATCACTGGTGGTCTGATGTATTAATGCGAGTCCGAAAAGGGTAACCTCTTGCGACATTCGGCATGCAGGACATGCACTCCTAGAAAGATTGACTCAGGCGAACACCACAAAGAGACCTATGATCACGTTAGGTTCCGAAAGCAAAGAGCTGGATATCAAAATGGAAACAGACAACATCAGCGCGAATACCAGCCAAGCAGACAGCCAGGATACGACAATTGACACACGCAACCTCGCCATGAAAAATCACGACTTAACCACCCTCCATCACGCTAGCGGCGCCTCAAAGAGAAATATCTACAACGAAGTTGAATTTTCCGCCTCTGCTGAAGGAGAACCGCTAATTTCCTCATGGCTCCCCACCCTCCACAGCACTCTGTCTTCCCTCTTACGCTGGACGGGCGCCTACCCGGCCTACATCCAGGACGCTCATCTCGCTTTCGTACGCGAGGCTGTGGTCCCCCGCCTCAAGCAGCCACCCACCACGGCTGATAGGCTGCACTATATTCTGACGCACAATCACTCGCCCTACGAAGCAAGCCTCGCCTTTGCGTCTCACCAACCGCCCAAGGTGCGGTTTACAGTGCAACCGTTGGTGGACCCTAGCACTGTAGGCGGGGATCCCTTGGGGCAGAAAGGACTACGAGAGAAGTTGGAGAATTTGGCGTCTTCTTGCGGCGCAGACCGCACCTGGTTGGATGCCTTTGTTGATTCTGTCTTTCTCACTACCGAGGAGGAGGCGGGCTTGGTCGATAAAACGGCCAATGGTAGCCCCGCAGGTGCTCTACCGCGACAGATCTGCTATGCCGGGTTTGACTTCGAATCCGAAGAGAACGATGGAAAAGCGGTCATCGGCATGAAAGCGTACCTATTTCCGCAACTCAAAGCGCTTGCAACCGGCCGAAGCCTGGTGAGCATCACCGAGTCTATCGTTGCACGACTTGCAGAGGGTAACGAGGGTTTGTTGGCCGCCTGGGAATTGCTGAGAACGTTCCTCGATTCCTACGGCGAGGAAAACATCAACATATACTTCCTCGCTATTGACTGCCTCCCTTATGAGATGCAACCTCGTTTCAAGATATACGCGCACACACATGCCAACTCACTCGCCTCAGCCCGCGATATCTTCACCTTAGGTCGCCGCCTGGCTCATTCCACGGATTTCCTACCGCAAGTCTGGCCACTGCTGATGGACATGGAGGACGTTCCCCAAACCAGCATGGACGACCTGGAAAAGCCACTAAATGACCCAGACAGCAAGTATTGCGGGCTCTGCTTCGCATTTGAGATGATGCCGGGCAAGAATGTCCCGCAAGTCAAGATGTACGTCCCGATGTGGCAGTACGCGCGCGACAAGGCTGGAGTCGTCGAGAGGTATGATCGCATACTCCAAAATCAGGGGATGATGATGGGTGATTACGACTTGAAAGCAGCTGTCAAAGATGCCTTGTAAGTATCACCCTTGCCCCAAAAGGATCTACTGGGCTTCTGAATGCTTATCCATACTAACTCATTCCTCTTCGTTTCCATCGAAAAAGCAAGCATAACACAGAGATCGGTCTACATACTATGGCATCGGTTTCCTCATCTCAGAAGGGTGTAGGTTTAAGCACCTACTTTGGGCCAAGGCTTTGGGCGTGAGCTTTGTTGATTCGGTGATATATTCCACTACGATAGGCTGTATTTTAGGTCACATGTTTGGTTATGGAATGAGGTCGGGAGATATTATCAATCTTATTTTTCTTGACAGTATAATGTAACTCACGCGCAGTTCCCTTTATCCAAATACTTCTTGACCGCATCGTCCGCCTGAACCAGGTTGTCCACATGCAGTAGAACATGGTTGTCCGGCCTGATAATGATTCCCTTCCCCTCTTTGATTTCCGGGACCACTTCAAACCAGCTTTCGGGCAGACCAAGGCTTGCCACATCAATTGCCCAGTGGCAGGATGCGAACGCCGGATTCGCGAAGTGCAGCACGGTGAATCGATCGTAGGGCACAAGGTCGAAAAGGGATAACCCATCGTTGATGGTCCCGTGCGGCAGCCTTGCTCCAGGACATGCTCGTGGCACGTATACCGTTGGCTTTTCAAGAAGAGACAGCGTCCGAGACGGATCGTCGTAGATGAATCCGAGCTGGAGAGCTAGAGAGTCGAAATGTCTGCTCGCCTCTGTGACTGCCTCAACTGCCGTAGCGGAAACGGCGGGCCGTTGGAGGAATCCATCCATGGTGAGATCTGGCGCCTGCGCCCTCGCTTCTTTGTACTGGAGGGCAAGGCCCACCAGTATGGTACTGACGGAGTAGAAGGCGGCCTCACTAGCCTTGGAGTACTCGATATTTGCCAGTGCAACAGGTCGACGCTCACGGGTGAAGCTGGTGAGAAGGCTCGGGGTGCCTTTCCCCTGGATTATGGCAGCAAGTTTCCACACCAGGTTGTGTGCATCGGCGATGCCTGTGTTGAGACCGAGACCACCCTGAGGCGGCAAGCTGTGGGCAGCATCTCCCAAAAGAAACACACGGAGCGTTGCATCACTGTACGAGGATGCCACCCGAGGAGCAGTCTCCCAAATAGTACGAAGGACCTCCGAGTATTGCAGACCTGGAAGGCAGGCCTCAATTGGTGGTGCCTTGGGTTGTCCACCAGTTGACGCGGGGTCCATGACAGGAACGACGTGGACGAAGGAGGAATCGACATTGTGTGCGATGAACTCGCTGGGATGCTCGGGGTGGAAGCAAAAGTAGAGCATGGCCTCGCGACCCGGCGGAAGCGCAGAGCGCAGGCTGCCTTTACAGACAATTGACTGGTAAGCATGGCCAGTTCCCAAGGATTCAAACTCAATGCCGGCCGTCTTATCCCGCACGGTCGAATTGGCGCCATCGGCACCAATGACGAAATCGGCCTCGATGCTGAGTGTTTTGATGTCGCGATCCTGTCCCTTGGGACTGCACGAAACGACGCAGCCAGTCCCCTCCACATCCGTAATGTCGACTGCATCCACCTGCCAGCCCCTCCTGAATTGAACGAGGCCGGTCTCCACTACCGCCTTCTCGAGGAGGCGTTCTAGCTCTGGCTGTGGCCAATTCACCAAAGGCTCGGGTGTCAGAGTGCGCACCTTGTCATCTTGGCGTTCGTAGGGGAAGCAGCCAATCTCGGCATCGGCCAGGCCATAAACAAGACGCACCAGTCCGGCATCTTCGGCTGTCGCTGCATGTTTTCGGATATAAGCAACATCTAAGCCTGCCTGGCGGAATATTTCTAGCGTCATGGGATTGATCGTATGTGCTTTGGGGTGGTCAGAAACGCCTAGGCGCCTCTCCAAGACGATGGACTCGATCTTCTGGCGGGCAAGGAGATAGGCCGTGAACAAGCCAACCGGACCTCCACCTGCAATGACGACACGAGTCTTTTCGATTTTCTGCATGGTCTTTGGTGGTTAATTGCGGCTTGGGTTCACGTATATGTGGCAATATGCTTGGGGTATCGTAGGGAAGAGATAGGGAAGAGATTGTTCAGGTGGTGATAATGGCTTGCTGTTGTTGGGAAATAGATGAAGAATGAGAGAAATGGCGCGACCAGCGGCGACATTATCACTTTCCCCCACCTTCGTTGTTTTAATTAGGTTTATCTGAGGTAAGCCTTGCTTCATGCAAATATCGCCAAAGAACGAACCGCACGGGACCAGCCGCATGACAAAGTTCTTACTACTCCACAGACACGATTTCTTTTATCTGCCCGCACAATACTCCAAATCCTGCCAGTCGGGTCCCCGTTGATCGATTTTTTTCACCACCGCACGCACGGATGAACTCTAGCTTACAAGAATCGAGTCCGGCTCTACACTAGGTGTTTAAAGACTTGCGCATTGCTCCCGACGAGTCCTCCACGTTTTTTATGGGAAGTAGGTTTCCATACAGCGCTTACACTAAAGCTGCGGCCATTTGTAGCCCTAGCAGACTTCCTTCGACCTTTCCGCCCATGATAATCTGACCGATATGAAAGCACTGCTCATCGCTGACATACTAATTGATTTTCCCGTGATTCAATACCTGCTTCTCATCTACTCCAAATGCCAGAGGCCCGTCATCGATCACGGTAGCTCGGCGCACATCACGAGCAGTCATGTCGATGTTGTAGGGGTTCGCGCGATGCATGGACTTCCTACCGGTTGTCACATCTCAGTAAAATGCATGGGATAGATTGTTTGTAGAGTTGAAAGCAGGAACTCATGTTAGTGAGGGAAAAGAAATGAAAAAAATGCTTACCGATTATCCCACCACACCATATCACCACCATCTAGCCACTCCATGCTAAAGACATACTAGTACAGGTCAGCGGCCTTACGCATAGGCCCTCAGGACAGTTTTATGGGCGTTCTCCTCAGGGTTACCTTTGGCTGTGTACAGTGATCAATGAGCTCCCAAATCAGCTTCTGACTCTGCTCAAAGCTGCGACCCAGTACCAGCTTGGCGTGCGCGGCCAAATAGAGTGTCTTTTTCCCGTCCGGCCCAATTTGGACAAGACGGTGGTATGCCGACTTCTCGGCCGCTCGCTCGTTGTCCAGAGGTTGTGCAAAGGCCTGTGGGGAGGCCAACCGGCGAGAGTGCCACAGGTCATGCTCGACAATTAGATCCTCCAACTCATCCTTCTTGGATCGGGGCAGATCAGCATAAGCTCGTGCCGTATCAGCGAAATGAGTCCACGAGCCGCCTTTGACGGGATTGCCATGGGATAGTAACAGCGAGTACTTTGATCTCTGTTGGTGGAAAGAAGAGTCCTGTGCGTTGTGTGAGTACTACTTACCATGATACGATCTCATGTTATGATGTTGGAACTAACCGTATGCCACAAAGCATTGCCTAAGCTGTGATCCCATCGTCTCTGGTTGGGCTGTACAGTGGTGCCGTCGAGATTGATACTGCAAGTAAGCCAATCAGTATCGTGTAAATTCCCCAATCAGGTACGAAGCCTTGCATACTTGCTAACGTCCCACAGTAGTGGATCACCTATGCGGTCGTTCTCAATGCCATAGAAGAAAGGGTTGATCTCAAGCTCCTGGCCTAGTTTCTGAGCGAATTCTATGTGTCCTTTGTTGTCCAGGCCAGTTTTGCGGAAAATCAAGACGCCGTATTTGTCCTGAATTTTCTTGAGCTATTAATATTCAGCTTATTAGAAAAGTCTAGTTGCGTTACTCGCCAAACCTCAATCGTGTGTGCTTACTTTTTCAATATCATCGGCGGGAAGCGGGAATGACCAGTCAATTCCGTCGATTTGAGCGCCGAAGGATGACTGCTCGTCTTGCAGGACCGGAGTGATGATGATGTGCCCCTCGTGAATCTGCTGATGGTTCCCGCCGCGATCCCCGAACCGTTGCTGCTCATTAGGCGGAAACGTGTTTTCGTACCTCCGCGGAAGACTTTGGATCATCGTAACAGCGGACATGGTGGAACTTGATTAGCTCGATGATGCGTATCTCGCAACGTGGAATTATCAGATGGACCGAGTATCAGCAACAGACCTCCGATGAATATATCACCACAGTCGAGACCCCACCCAGCGGCTTCATTGCCGACCGGACCGATCCTCCGCTGGCCGACCGAGCCGATAGGCTTTTGCCCTTCCTCATACAGAAACACACAAAATCCGTATGCTGCGGCGACTGATCTTCAGGCCTCCCGAACCTGCCTTACCTCATTTCCGTGAACAGCGCAGCAGCTTGACAAACCACCCTCCTACGATGACGTCTCAAGATAAGATTCTCATCACGGCTGGACCGTACCAGTTCTTGGCCGCCTTTGAGTCGGCGGCTCCCAAGACAGCGGCGGTATTTCGCAATCTGCTACCATACCGGCAACAACTTATTCACGTACGTTGGAGCGGCGAAGCGGTTTGGGTGCCGCTGGGTGAACAGGACTTCGGCCTGGGATTCGAAAACCACACCAGCCACCCTGGAGCAGGACAAATTCTCTTCTACCCCGGAGGCTACTCTGAAACGGAATTGCTCTTCTGCTACGGCGGCGTCTCGTTTGCGAGCAAGATGGGCTCCCTTTCTGCAAATCATTTCCTGACTATCAGTGAGGGTGCCGAAAACCTCAGAGCGTTAGGCGAGCTGGTCCTTTGGAAAGGAGCACAGGATATCTTGTTCGAGCTGGCAGATGATGAGAGGTTCGTTCAATATTCGTCCCCGTGGCACCTTAGGAGCTAACGTTCGCTAGGATCAGCGCATTCAGGCGGAACAGCCAGACAATTCAAAAGGTTTCTAAGTTGTGACCGCTTAAGTGTGCTACCCACGACAGAGAAGTCCCTGTGTTCTCACACCCGGTGGATGTGGGGTTCCCAAAGTGTGCATAGATACGGCTGAAACTGGCTGCACGAAGCTCAATTGCATCAGATGAACACAAAAAGATCATTAATGAAAGGTTTTGGTTTTGTCACCCAGTTTTTTTTTTTTTTTTTTGTTATAGAGAGAGATTTTTTTTTTTTTTTTTTTTTTTTTGGAAGACCCCGGGGGATAAAAAAAAATGGGAGAA